>JAODOY010041612.1:0-20142 GCA_025399855.1 Forbesichthys papilliferus
CACCCCCCCCCCCCCCCCCCCCCCTCCTCCCCACACACACACATATTCGATGACATTTGAGTGGTTTGTTTACATGCTAGCACAATGTGAGAGACCACAGGACAAAGAAGAGCCTTACAGCTCATATGTCATATTGCCTATCCCATACTGGGAGAATATTGTGACGTCAGGGAGAGAAAGAGTTAGCAGCACGAGCTGGATGGAACATTCTTTGCTAACTAAAGAGGAAAAATATGTCCATCTGTAAAACTAAAGTGGCCACTCTAGTTTGCTATCAGCATTTTAAATCTCGTATGCTTTCATAGTGTTTCATTGTTTTAATGCAAAAATGGTACCACCATTATAGGTACTACTCATGCTAACAAGCTGTTGTTTTGGAAGAGTGCTTCAGACATCTCTGCTCTCGCTCACTGTTCCACCCTGAACATATTTTCTAGGCATCCTGGCAGCCTAGGGACGGTTTGTAGTCCAGACCGAGCAACATCTGGGAAAGACAGAATGTTGTACCGTACTGAACACTTTTAACAAACTACCTTGTACTTTCTAACTGTCGGTTGTTTTTCCCTTTTACCATATTACATTATATTGTTATCATGATGTTATTATAGAAACTATAGTTTTCATTTGTTTATAACAACTTATAAACAAATGGTCTATAAGCAAAACCATCCACAAATTTAAGCATATTGTGAGACTAAAGGCAGCCCCTGCTGCAAGTATATGAAATGAATGTGGAGAAATGAGCTCAGAGATCCCGTCTGGAAACGTTGTTACCCCAGATGTCTGACCATCCCCCCCCTTCACTCCTCCCCCCACCCCACTACAGGCACTCATAAACACTGTGGCCTACAGGAAGATTCATTTGCAAGAGGGATGTAGGGAATAAGAGTTGCAGCTAAAGATTCTGGTGGGCATGCCAGAGAGATTCAGATATATAAAAAAAGGAAAGGTCCAGGATAGGAGCAGGACATAAAGTGAGGATAGGGAGGGGGAAACCTCAAACTGAGACTAGGAATAGGGAGGCTAGGATGGAAATAGAGGCCTATAGCCTAGCAGTAGGAAAAAACTGTTCTTCTTGTGGGTGACTCATGCTCTCCCCATAGCCACACAGACAGTATTCGACTACGTTCTGCTTTAAGGCAACGCTTCTTGTGCAGTTCATTACAAAGTTCTTATTACTAAGGCATCACTTACAAAGGTTTTATTACTAAGGCGTGATTTGAGGCATTTTTGAAATCCTTTGATATACATTTACTTGACAGGCGTTTGCTGGGAGATTAAAACACTTAAAAGATAATGTACAGAATCGCCCATGTCTTCATGTCAGTGCAGATGACATGCCTGTCTATGTTTCCCAATGAACTGAATGAATAATAAAGAATGAGTCTCTGCAGTCTCGTGTCGGTAAAACGCTGAGGCCTTAACTGGCCAAAAACAAGCTCTCCCGTGTCATCACAGCCTTGGCAGGCAGCAGCTCGTAAGAGTTCTTCTGCCTTTAGCTTCCCCCAAGACAGGGAACAGAAGGTGAATATATCAGCCTTACAGAACCTGGCACAGCCTCCGTCCCATCTCGGTCTGAACGTCTCGTTGTATTTACCTGTGTCAACCAAGCCCTGCCTTCTCCTTTATTTAAATATCTATTAGTTCATTGTTATAATGGCAGGACATTCATCAGCTATATGGTATTTGGCTACTACACATTTTTCATGATTTTGGGATATTTTAGAGAATCTTTCTATTTAAATACATTATTATCTACTTTATAAAATAATGTCAGTGGGTTTTGCTACAGTGGGTTTTGGTGCAATAAATACATTGATTTAAATCCCTAGCTAAAAAGATGTAAATCCTGGCCTATACCATCCAAATGAGTATGTATTTGTTGTCTAATTGCCCCCAAGGTGCCTCTGGGAAACGTAGTCTTTGGGGAGTCGTGGGTGAGATGAAACCCTTAGCAGACCCCTGTCTTGTGAGTATGTGCAGAAGTTGCAGACGGAACAGTCCTGGCTCTGGGCTTTACTGAGCAGTTTGGAATGGTTGAAGAGAAAAAAAGTGACCTCAAGGCAAAAGAATGTAGTGCGGTCTTCTCTCCTTCCCCTGCATTCAACTCTTCTCTTAACCCGATGTTTAGCAGAGGGAGTGTATATGACTTTAGCCATTTAGATGGCCGCGGTCGTCTCCTGTCTCCCTCATCTCACGCCCTTATTTTCACCTACTCTTTTGTTGAGGATGGACATAAAGTTGCCACGTTAAAGCTTCCCTCTCCCTGCTGTTCCCACTCCAGAAACATGTGGAAGAAACCAACCAAAGCTGTCACTGATGCACATCTGCATCCCCATAGTACAGGAGTTTGAGAATAGGGTATTTTCTGTATTGCTTATCACACACTGTAGACATTTCTGTGTCAAAATATGTAATATTAGCGTTGATATTCATTTATTTATTTATTTATTTATTTATTTTAGCAAAAGGATAACGAATGTAATATAGAAATGGATGAGAGAACGCCTAGCTGGAGAACACAGGCTGATCACAATTATGGACGACGGCTGTTCCTCCCCTTTGTCTTGCTTGGCCTGGCTTTAATGTTTGAGTCCAGAAGGTATCCAGAATTGCCAGGGGAAACGCACCCCATAAGGTCAAGTTATAACGTTCAATTATTAAACTACACTTATTATATACACTATCTTCCCCTTATAATTTATATAGAACATTAGTCACATATCACACATAGATGATGTGTAAAATATATGCATGTCAAATTATCACTATAGCTCAAATATGGTCCCAATGTTGTAATATTCAGTATTTGATATAGGTAGAATATAAGTATTTGAGGCTGGAGTGACGTCACTTGATTCTGATTGTCACCCAATTTACCTATCCAAGCCCCGCCCCTTTTTGCATATCCTCCAATAACAGTTGAGCATTTTGTAATAGCTTTCTTTGCATTTTGTCCTTCCTAGTTACAGTAACTAGGTAGGACAAGTGAAAGAGGTGGGGCTTGGGATAGGTAAATTGTTTTCTTTTTGTGGCTGTCATGGATTTGTCTATTTTTAATCAGTTGCGGTTCACCATTCGATCACAACGTATTGATTCCATACAAGAGGTGCACTGGTACCAGCCACATGCTCACATTAAAAGAGAAGGAAAATCTAGATTTATGCTTGCCTCCTATGTCACCCTGGAAATGCACGGCTAACAGCTTACAGATGTCAGTCGGCAAGGGAAAATGGAGAATGTAGACGGTGGTGTGGGAGGAGTGTATCTTTAATTCCTTCATACTACGTGTACTATTTCAACAGCGTAATGCTTCGTCTGTTCTTATGCATTTTGGATAGTGCAAGCTATCGTATGTAGCAGCTTCTCTAGCACTTAAACACAGCTGTGAACTGGCTGGTCCAACTACAGTCTGGCACTAATAGCCAATGTGGTTTTGGTTTTGTTTGTTTTATTCTAAAGTACTATTTGGGCTATTTGATAGTGGTTGTTGGTCCAGCCATCAAGGACAAACCTTGATCTAGGTTTGATCTAAGTCTGGCGTACTTATCTGTTCACAAATGACAAATGTACCTATAAGATAATGCATTAAATGTATCTGCTGATGTCAGCATTCAAATATCTTTACTATGGCCCCCGCTAGAAGAGACATAAAGCTTATATCATTCTAAATATAACGCTATAGGAGAACTTCGTAATGCCAAAGATATCTGGAGGCACATAACCCTCCCCTCCAACCAAATAACCAATTGTCTACTTTATAATCGCTATAAACATATTTCTGCATACATACAGGATATGTAGGCAGCTACGTAAGATATTGGTACATGATGCTTCCTGGTTTCAGTTTTCAGTACATGTGTAGTCTGAGTAGTATTGACCTATCACGTGCGCAGTATGTGGACAGCAGAGACGCTGAACACAATAGCCTAAATGCAATCTTGAAGATGATTTAACTTTTTATTAGCATTCATATGTGGATATCTTTAGCCCATGTGGGGATACTCACAAGTCCCCGGCTGAGCGCCGCTACATTGGAGTTTACCCCGGTAGATGAGAGTGTCGCCTCCCAGCACCTACGGGTTGTCGGGGGAAAGGGGGGGGACTCTGACTGCACCGAACAGCAGTTCAGAGTATTCGGCCTTCCTGGAGACCCTGAATGGAGTCCTGTATGGGGTTCTAGTAGAGGACTACATAGTTCTACTGGGATACTTCAACGTGCACGTGGGCAATGATGGAGATACCTGGAGAGGTGTGATTGGGAGGAATGGCCTCCCTGATCTAAACCAGAGCGTGTGCTGGTCTATAACAGACACCATGTTCGAACATAAAGATACTCATAAGTGTACGTGGTACCAGAGCACCCTAGGCTGAAGGTTGATGATCGATTTTTGTGAACGTATCATCTGCTCAACAGATGTTCAGCGGACAGAACAGGGAGACTTGGACATGATATCCTGTTTACACCGGAAGCTGAAATAAACATATTGGACTTTACCTCAAGAGGCTTAATCGTTGTCAGAAAATGTAGACAAGGTTCCGAGATTGTCTGCTATATAATGGCTGAACTGTTAACTTATCTAGCCAATCGTGTGGTTGCACTGATGATATGCACATGCATAGAAGTATAACCTGTAGAAATGTTGGGGGAACATCATAAAAATGTTTTAATTGTTATTTTATCAGATTTTCACTGGTTATTCTGTCCCGGTGACCACAGAAAGTGCAGTTATGGCAGTTATGTATCCCCATTAACTTACAGTAAGGATACAGAAGGGTATTGTTTAAAACTGGAGTTAGCGATTGTCAGATAATACACTTTGTGTAAAATACAGCGAATATACTCACACCTCGTTATCAGCCCGTTCTGTGTTTACTGTACCGCGCTTTGAGTGGCCAGAAGGTTAGAAACGCACTATATAAATACAGTCCATTTTACCAATGCTTACTGAGCTATACATGCACTGCCACGTCTTGGTTGAACATAGCACTTACTGAGTATGGGTGATGCCGTCAACTTATAATGCTTCCTCGTCAATTTTTTATGAGTGACAGCATAAAGGCTCGGCCCATGTCTTGTGCTGTCATTAAAACAAAGAACTGTAATTCTTTGCTTCTGTAAATTTGTGTATGAAAAATGGACACCTGGATGGCCCCCCCAAACCAGGTGGGCATGCCGAGATAGACTCAACCCATCCTGGGATTCTCCCATTTTCCCTCCCATTTCATTACTGTGCCTTGTGGCCTGAGGAGATTTAGCACAGCCCTAAGCCCTAAACACAGCAGTGAGCTGCAAAGGTTTAAATGTCCCATAAAGGTAGGCTGGGCACTCATTTGTTACCATACTTTCCTGGGATGGCCTTCCTTCCTCTCTTTCTGACAACGAATTATCTCTATGAATTATCTCACTGCTGGCTGAAACTGAATCATCACTGCTATTAAGTCAAGGTGGAGGGTGTGAATATTAAATGTTTTCACTCAGTAATATAGATTAATCATTTCACATGGCTCACTTTTTTAATTGATTTATTAATGTTGTGGCATTAAGCCTTATGTGGCTCCTCGTCCACCAGCATGCGTTTACCATAATAGGCCAAAATATAAAGCAACAATGCCTCGTATCGTCAGATAAATGCTTCACAGATGAACACAGAAGTCACCCAGTGTGAATCGCAATGCAATTTTCGACTGGCTCCCAAGCTCTTCACATGCCTTTGAGAGTCTGCTCAATAAACTCTCGTCTTAAAATAAATGCAAAATTAGAGGGCTATGGGATGAGAGAAAAGAAAAGGAAAGCAACTGGGCTTGGTTCTTGGCCCCATTCACATACACGCACGTGCACGCACACACACACACACACACACACACACACGTGCACACAATGTGTTGGAGTTCCTTACTGGCTGCTGTTATTCCTGGTGTGCTGCCAGGTAAAGGGAGAGAGAGAGAGAGAGATGAAGGTAGACGGCCAGAAAGAGGAAGAAGGATATATATAATGAGAGAGGGAGCATGAGGGCGAGAGAGAGAGGATGGAGAGAAACAGAGGGATTTGGCTGGGAAGGGCTCCCTCTGTCTGCTCTGGCCAGTGTTAAAACATGGGCTTGGATGAGGATGATGATGGTAACCGTCCCCTTCATCAAAGTGCAGCCATTTTGTGAGATTTCAGCTTAAAGTGGATTGACGTTGATTCAGGTGCCTAAACTTCACACTTCTGCTTTACAGCAAGTGCTAGTCTAGAAACTATACCATAAGCCCCATTATACTTCATAGGCTACATTTTGTATTTTAGCATGATCAATAATACAGCAAGTGTTCTTGCTAATTGTACATACTGTAGTATTACTATAAATGGGAGAATAAAGGATTGTGTTACTTTTTTGTTAGTTAAAGATTAGTTAAATCTGTTAGAAACTGGTATAATATAACTGATATAATCAGCGCATGCTTTGTTTGTGAGCGATACAAACAAACATACTCTGTGTGCATTTTATAGATAGTGCAAGTCTATCATAGGAAAACACAAAGTTCTCTGAACTCTTCAGCCCCAAACTTCTCAAAGCCAGGCTAATTTATTTTCCAGTCACAACTATCAAAGTTTCCAACTGTGACAAACCCACGATTGTTGGATGAAGGTAGTGCAACCTGAGTGAACATTGTCCCTGAGCATATTGGCCAAGAAGTCTCTGCTATTGAATTGTGAAACAATGTGCAGGAGTGCTACCGTAACCAGATTTTAATAGCATCTATTCTCAATTCTGTGATACTCGGAGTATAGCGTTCGAGCGCTCAAATTGTTGCAGTTTTCCACATGCATTTTCCATATGTATTGTATATTCTGCATTATTACAAAACCTGAAAACAAACAGAGCTGACACACACTCAGGGTTCACAGCTGTTAGAATGTATTATAACCTTGCGTAATGGTGTATTATGGCATCTTCGCTATAAAAGTATCAGATCACAGAACAACCCCTGTTTGAGTCAGAAAGATGCTTTCATTCAGGTCTAGTGTAAATTAAGACTCATACGTCAGGGTCCTCACAGTAGCAGGTACCATTAAAGCAGGCTCCCGTGTTGCCTTTATTATTTACCAGCTATAAAGATCAAGGGCGTTTTTGTGTTTTTGGCATTCCCTGGGTGTTTTACAATAGCTCTGGGTCACTTTACTTTAACGGGGATCCGGAAATCAGTTTGAGGCACTTGCAAAACACCACTGTAGTTGCCTGTTCCTCACAAGGTTCCTCAGCACAGGGGCAAGATACTCTAGGCCATTCGCTTTGTGGAAAAGTGACATGTACAGTACTGGTGTGTGTGTGTATTTAAACCTGAATGTGTGTCAAGGAAATGTTGACCTTCTATCTTCATCTAGAAGATGATATTAATCAGTAGATTGAAGAACTATCAGTTAAAATGGCCACTACTAATTACCTCGGTTCTTACACTCATGTATATGCCAATTAGAGCCATATTTTGTCTTATAATAACCAAAAGGGCAATGCTGGCAAAGGGAGGTTTCCTGGCACAAGTGGTGCTGAAGCTAAAAATGTTTGGGGCAACAAATGAGCCAAAAATGCTGATTGTTGCCACTGGGCCTTTGTTACAAGGGAGATTAAACCAATTCAGCACCTGGCTCCCTGGTGTCATGCCTCCATAAAGCGCTCCAGTTTTCCCCCGGCTAATGGGTAACATACAGTACATGTGGGTAGGTTTTGGATACCTGTCCTAGGGCATTGGATTTTACAGGTCTTCAATGATAAGGTGACTTTGTTTCTAAGTCAAGCTGTTAATCTCTGAACACAAACCCCCTGCCTCTGGTTTTGATCTATGGTCTTTTGGACACCTATGGCGAACATGGCAAAGCCTCATAAACAATTGTATGACATACTAACATGATTATATACTTAAACATATAGGGTGAGTCAACTACAGTAGATGAAGTCTATGATGTCTATGAAGTCTATCTAATGAAGACTGAAGTCAAACTCTAACCACATGTAAAATAAACAATTCACGCATGCTCAGTTAAACAATACGCGTGGCATCTAAAGACAAAAGATGTGCCTGATGCCCCATGTGGCCATACTGGGTATTGCGAACACGATTAAGAACAGACATGTTGCTGAACTGTTTGAGTTTGTAAGAATGAGAGGAGAGAGAGAAAGAGGGAGGAGAGAGGTTTTTCTTTGCACTATCCTATTCAAGTGGCTATGGAGCATTTGAACACGTTGAAATGCCTTCTGTTGGTGATATAGGGAACCACTCGTGTTTAGGGAAAGGGTCTTGAGAGGCATTCGGACCATCTCTTAGCTGGAAACATATCTTGTTCTGTTTTAAACACAAAAAAAGTGTGGCACAGCAAACACTCTTCTGCTCAAGCCCACACCAGTTGCAATGTTTCAACTGGGAAAGAAGACTTAAGAGTACATACCAGAAGAAATAGACACAAGTACTAAGCCAACATAATCAAGGGATACCTAAAGCAAATAGCAGCTATTGAAGTCAACACGTCACATGTTTAGGTTGATTTTAGTGTGAATTGAAAGTGGGTGGGGCTAACACGAGCAAACACTCCGATTGGTTATGAGTTGTTGTCAATATTTAGATGGTAGGTCAGTCCCTCCCTGGATTGCTTGACGGTTAGAAGGCAAGATGTCTGCTATCTCTCTCTCTCTCTCTTTCTCTCTCTCTCTCTCTCTGAAACCACACCAAATATAACCAACTGAGTGAGTCTCAAGAAAACAATGTTGTGCCGACGGCCCCAGCGGGTCAATTTGAGATATGCACTGTATAGTTATATGATTTAAATACAGGTGTAGATGTTTAAATATATTTAAAAATGGCTTTGCTTTAGTATTGCACGTGTATTTTTTGTCTAGCATCACTGATGTCCATGTACATCTTTTTGAGGTAAGCTAAAGGTGTTTTCATAGCTTTCATAACACTACTAGTGATTTAATAAACTTCCCATTTGCTTCTGCACATATGCTATTTACTTTTTTATGTCCACGTTTACAAGAAAAAGGGGTAAAAGGGGGAGGTTCTGTCTTGGGAGGTTTGTCTGATACCACGCATCAAAGTTTGTATTTCCCAGGCCTGCCACATCAACAGAGGGAGTTGTCTTGGCTGAAGTGTCCTCAGTTCAAACTAGAGAAGAAAACATTAGGATTATTGGAGATGAATGTACACTGCTATCCCTCTCACACCATGTGTGTGTTGTTGTTTCACATATACTTTTGTTAAACAAAAGACATCCTGCACAGGCCAGCCGATCCCTTAAACATTCAACTACATATAATAGAAAAAAATACAAAATAAAATGAATAAAAAAGTAGGCTATATCTAATCAAATGTATTCTTCATAATGAAAATGAATCACTTGTTCCGAGAAATACAGTGCATAACTCTTTTTCTGCACAATCCTGCGCCATGTAACAAGCAAGCACACATTTTTGTGAAATCCTCTCAGCAATCGAATGAATCATCTACGTAGTGCACAGACTATCTAACTTAATTCAAAACAGATACTGTACTCGCTGACTTGTGCTCTATTGCCCATCAAGGTCTTCAAATTTGTCATAGCACCCCTCCTCTGCTCACTGTTTATATTTTGAAAAACAGCCGCACAAAACGTGTACGTGGCTCGGGGATTTGAGATCCGTGGTTTCAACCCCATGGTTAATTCTAATTAACATACATCATTTTCTACTAAGATCACAGTAAACATAAATCCCTATAGCTTGGACACTGAAAAAAGGGAAAAAGTGTGTCTGAGAGACGACATTTGCTCCCGGCAGAGCTGTGATTCTGTGATTTTATTTGAAATGTAATGCTTAATGTTTATTTTGACCACCCACGGGATTAAGTCAAGATCTAAATCTTACTCCACTCTCACCACTTTTAATCTTAAAGTAATAACGGTGTTCAAGCAGCTAGACAAATGAACCCTGCAAGAACAGCTCCACTGTCATTTTGTTTCAACCGGGTTGTTTCAAAATGGTTACCTATCTGACTACAGTATACATGACATTGGTTACTGATTGTAACCATTTTTTCCTGTATTATATTTTTGGTTTAAAGCAAGAATACGTTAACAAGTTATAGTGATGGTTTTCATTTTAAGTGGTTTTAGAGTGAAAATGCACATACGCATCAGTAACATGCCAATGTCCCAGTAAGATCTCTAATGATAGTTCATTTCTCACAGTAAGGCCAGTCATCTTGGATGTAGCCATAGAGAAAATTGCCACTGACCCCAATACATCAGTAGGGAGCTTTAGCATAGGACACCTCCCAGCAACAGCCCCCCCACCCCACACACACACACCCCCCCGACTACTCAACATGTCGAGACGCTGAACAGACAGCATTCCTCATCAAAACCTTTAAAAGACACCATTATTATTAGATGTAGACCAAAGGTTATCGTCTCTAGTATAATTGTAGAACTACAGTATGATCATGTACACAACCTCATAATACAGCTTTAAGGCATTTCCAGTGTGTGCCCATGTTTCTCAGGCGGTGGTTTGTCTGCCAGTGAGCTAAAACCTCTTTACTTCTCGACCAGTTTCTCTGTTTGAGACTTCAGCAAACACATCTCTCAACCTTTCTCTGCTCTCTCCGCTAACGTTAGTCCTGTCTCTACCTGCCTCTCACATTTCTCAAGTTCTTTATTCCTGCCCTTCCAACATCCTTCAACAGTGGGAGGAGTCTGAACGAGTCGATCGCCCTGGGATGACCTGAAAGTTCAGCAGGCTGGGGTGTGCACCACGTGCTTACAGCATCATCGGCATCCACGTCCATCAAGTTTGGACCCGCCCAGTTAAGCTCCACCCACCCACCCCTTCCCCATAACTCCTCTTTCTTTTCCCTGAGGGGTCCCAATGTATTTAATAATTTCGTAGGGAGAGAAATACCACAGTAACACAATCCTATGTGATTCATAGAGATGTATAATAATTAGTAAACATAGTTAATAACTGCTGAATGTCTGATTCTTGTAAAGAAAAGAATTGAATCAGCGTGGTTCTCCGTCCAGCCCTCCCTGTTAACTTTTTCCATTCCACACTCATGAAATCTGATATCTTAGCTTGAGGGAATGCCTTTGCTATGTTCTTCTATGCCATTTTATTTAATGAGAAAAAGCCAAACAGCATCTCATGGACCAACCACACAGGTAGCAAGCTAAGGTTTAAGCATGGGAGACACCAATGGAAGACAGTAAAGGAAAATAATAATGTAATGGGACACACATCTGTAGAGGCCACGCACATTTCATTTCTAAAACATCTGGAATCGCTTAGCAGTCTGTACGGCGGGATCCATTTTTGCCAGCTCTGCACAGCAACTACAGCTTTCCTGAAATACTAGACTGAAACTTGACGTGTGTGACCGTTATTGTTGTTTTATGATTAAATGTAAAACACAATTCACCGTTTGTTGTTTTTGTTTCCAACAACAAACATTTTCCCAATAACTACCTCTCTATTCATACAATATACTAGACAAGACACCAGATTTTTTAAATATAAATAGTTCTAAACGTACAAATTCAGAACATTTATGCACAGAACTTTAAAGATAAGAATAGAAGCGTTAAAGAACAGCACTAAGGTGCAGCACTGATCTAAGGGTGTAGTTCCCCCTGCTTTGTGCTATTGGCATGTTCAATGTTAATAAAGTATGTGCCTTCACTCTTGTGTGCCACCATTTAAAGGAAGCCATGTGTGTTTGATAGACATTGAGTTATACTGCGTGAGCAACCATGTTTGTAATAAATGGGTGACACACTGTGGTTTGGCCATATGACGCAGACATAACATCGTTACAAAAAGCCGGGTACCAATGGAGGCATGCAGGAGGCTGATATAAGTATAGGAAGCTGGTATACTCCTAACAGGGCTCACTTAAAGTGCTTCTTAATTAAAGTCAACTATATGACTTCCTACAATGCATCAGCATCTCAAACAAAAACAAAAACCTGCTTTGTGGACAACACACACACACACACACACACACACACACACACACATGGCCAGCCCGGATATGTAAACAAAGAAGAGGAGCCAGGATGATAATGCACACAGAGGGAGTGTGAATTCCTTCTCTGTTTAGGAATACAATTATTCCACTATATCTTTAAAGGTACTTTATAGTGAATGATTGTAAGCTACAAGACTGTTTGTCAAATTCAGCTAATAACTCCGCCAGCGGTCCGTACTGTGTGTGTGCTAACTGTGTTTTTACACTTGCCCTGGCTACATTGGAACAAAAATGCCTCGCCCCTTCCGAAAAATTGATAATTTTTGAATTGAATCCTCTTTGTCGGAACAATAATGAACCTTAGGAGTCAACAATCAGCCAAAGTGAAAACATTGCAGCCTCTCAAATCAGATGATTGGACAGGTCTGTTCCATTAGCCTACCCTAAATTTGCTATAGGACCAGAAATCTTGTTCTTGTAACGCAGTAATGCAGCATTACTTGGATTAGTAATTTAATTATTACAGTTTTAGAAATAGTAATTAGTTACACTACTAGCTACTGAAACAAGTGATATTACAGTAACTACTAGTAACTAGTTACTGCCCAACACTGAGGACAACACAAATGTGCTGTGCCATATCTATTTAAATTTCACATAATTTACTCAGATTTTTTTGTGGTATGTGTCGACTTGATTTCTGTTTTAGACCATACATTCCTGTTGACAGAAGTAAAGGGAACGTGACAATGGTTAGCCTCATACCAAGTGCTTCATTTGTCTGTCTGTGTGTGTCTATGTGTGTGTGTGTGCGTGCATGCATGCGTGATTCCAGCATTTCTTCCATCACCTCAGGCTGTACACGCCCTAACAGGCAGGCACACTTTACATTACCTGTAGCTACATCACACCCACATGCGCTGATTTTACAAGAGAATCCACATTAGTTAAGGGCAGAGAAACTCTATTCTGTTGATCACAGCCAGGGTTGCACTCAAACAGCTTAAGAAGCAAATCGTGAACCGTGAAGCTGATCATACGGTCAGTTGAGATGGGGTAAAGTTTAATAACACCCTTCATGCAAACTTCTTTCTTTACACATGCAGGAGATAACCAACACCATAACAATAGGAATGTGGCCTATGAAGCATCATTACATTGACTCTATATGGAATTTATATTACATATATGACCAGCATCTCAGACCAAAACAAATGTTTTGTGAGTGTCACACACACACACACGCATGCACGCACGCACGCACACACACACCCACACACACTAACCTGCATGCGAGGTCGGACCTGCTATGAAAACAAGAGAGCAGCTCGGACTACAACACACACAGAGGACGTAGGGTACTCTTCTCTGCTCAGGATGCAAATACTCCATCTTTAAATAGCTGTTTGCTGCTATATTAATATGTCAAATATAAATATCATCAATTTAATCAACCTTTAAGCTCTTGTTATAGCGATATTTATATAATTAGGTGGGTATCCCAAAAATCTACAAATCTCTGGATTTGGAGTTATTTTAAGATGCCATGTGAAGAAGTCACCCTGCCATGGACACTATGACCCTGCCTCTGAAGCAGAAACACAGAAGCCCCTCTGGAACCACCAGTGGTGAGGCCTTGTCTCCCGACCCTGCCTGGCCCTGCTGCTGGAGAGCACAGGAGATCACACAGAAGACAGAAGACGAATGTGTGTCAGTCAGTAAGAGACCAAATATGAAATCCATAAGGCGACAACCAAAACATGCCTTCCCACCTGGGAAGTTTGGTTTTGTTCCCCAGTACCGCATAAGGAAATGAAGTAAACACACTGGCTCATCATCATTTAATCAGCATACTTAATACAGAAGTTCATTAAAATGAGAACATCCACAGCAGAGGTGGGGAATGCTGGTCCTGCCCTCCATGTTTTAGATGTCTCCCTATTACAACCCACATGATTCACATGAATGGGTCGTTATCAGGCTTCTAACGACCCATTCATGTGAATCAGGTGTGTTGGAATAGGGAGACATCTAAAACACGAAGGGAAGCATGTCCTCAGGACCAGGATTCCCCGCTCCTGATCTACAGTATATCATGGGTGAGCTATTGGTGTTACAGGACGTTACTCTCACATTCAGAAACATATGTGTTTGGTGGGCAAAACTGACCAGCTATTGCGACGTTATCTATGTTAACGAGCGAAGACAATGCAGGGCGGCCTTGAGTCTGCCACCTTCTAGTAAAACACTCTTTGGTTCTGTGCTGAAGGCAAAAATAAACATGTGGTTTGTGTAGAGCAGGACCTCAGTGTGCCTCAATTAACTGCATGGCAGGACTGATCCATACAGTTGCTTACAAATGTTCAATATGTAAAACCCATTTATATACCCTGAAGCATTTTCAAATAATAACAGCATTCTGTACTGCTACACTACTAAGAGTTTTAAAAGTCAGTTTCCACAAATCAACAGTGTTCAGCAGTCATCTCCATTTATGGCAAAAGGTGGAATTATCATGAAAGCACAAGCTCCCATAAGATACAGACATGGAAGATATGGGACCAATCCGGCAGCATTGTAGCCTGGATCAGTGTGGATCCATGTGGTGCTTGTTGGAGGAGGAACGCGTTAGGAAGAGCTTACACATTAAATGGCGTAACTCGAGACACTGAGTTGTGAGCAGAAAAAGTCTTCTAGAAGGAGGAGTTACTCTCATAAAATCCAGATGGGTGTGACAAAATGTGAAGAAAATAGTTAACTCACTATTGACCAAGAAAACCTTCTCTTTATGAGCCATGCAGCCACCCTATCTGATATTAGCTTGCGACTGGAGCCAAGCTAGAGAATATTGTCTTCTGTTTTTACTAAAGTGCAGTGTAAACTATGATCACACAATAGATGATGGCTGTGTGGTTTTGTTGATAGTTATTACGTTCATTTTCTCCTGGCAGACTGGAAAACCGTTCCCTCTGGCACAATGTGACGCTCCAAAAACCTCCCATACTTCAGAACTGTGAGGTATCTGTGTGGAGTGAAGCCAGAAGGTTTAAAGTGTGTACCACCATGTCAAATCTGCATGGGATCTGTGTAAAGATGGCTCAGAGGTGAACCGGTTCTACCATCTGATGCTCTACTGTAGATACCTAGATATAGCTTGGAGGAGACTTGACTTTAGAGAAGAGGAGCCTTGATGCTCTCACTCTCTTTACTCTCTGCTGATTGTCAGCTGTAGGAGTTTAAATTATATAGTCCCACAGTATCCCTTTCTATATTACATGGCTGTGTGGTGAGACGGAAAAGTGCTCAGTTCATGTAATGCTGAGCCCTGTATCGGATTTCAAATCCAGCCTGCAGTACCTCATTTCATGGAGTCCAACATTCTGTCTAATGATATATGCAGTGTAGGGTATAACAGCACAGTGCCTTACAACCGATAGACCACCTGATTCAGATTGCAACCCCAAATTATCCCAGAGAGTTAGAGAGGTTAGAGGCCAGAGCAATGTTGGCAAGGGTGATGATTATGGAGTTGAAGCTTGTAGAAAAGATCATCTCAGTGTTGTACTATTTAAGACACCCACTCTTCCATCAAAATATAAATACTTTCAGATATTTATTAGATTGATTGTCTCTATAGAAACATGAGCAAGACTAATTGAAGGGAGGTTTAGGCTTGAGTAGATTTTAATTTAGTTAGTTTAATTTGTTCTCTCTGGAGAATGAGGTGGGCCTAACAAAGATTCTAGCCACGAGTCATTCTGGAGAGTGAACGCTCACTCCAGAGAGTCATCTGTTCCACTGATGTACTGCTAGGGTAAAGCATGTGCGTTTCTGCAGATCTGAGCCATGGATGTAAGAGCATGGGCTAAATTAAAATGTTTTTACCTCATTTGATCAAATTATTTGACGTAATAGAACATTTGGGATAGGTGTACATAAAATGCAATTTCTAGCCATGCAAAGTAAAACAAATCAGAATGTGTTTAGTTTTACAACTGTATAATCAGTCCCTCCTGGAAATACCAATATGCAACCTGGAGTTCTTTGCATTTTCTTAGTGTTAATGACATCATGTGCCATAGAAGAAAAGCAACCGTGGCTAGAGTATGTCAATCTATGCCACTCCTAATTGGCAGTGCTAGCAGTTAGCCAATGTTAGCGCATGTAAACCTTTTTCCAGGGTGGCCTTCTCCTTGTCTGGCTCCTCGGCTCAGACCGCCTCGTGAGAGCACTCATATTGGAAGCAGCTGTGACGCTTGGCTGGTTTCAGGGCTGTAGCAGGCCGTAGGAGGCTGCAGAAGTACATGCCCGCCAAGCTCCGCCCCACACAGGGAGGAGTTCCAACATCTGGAAAACAACATATGCTGCTGAAGAAAGAAAGAATAGACAGGCCAGCAATTCTCCTGTCATGCTAGCTCTCAGCCAATCGAAATGCTACATGTTGCAGGGTATCAACTATTCACCCCAAAATCAAATGTTGAAAGGGTAGGCTGTGTGTGTGTGTGTTGTACTTGGGTTTTAATATTACATTCTGGTATAGCTCAGCATGCAGTGACTTCACGTTAACGTTGTGGCTCACATACCTAGTGAGTATTTGGAGTAGTGGCAGAGTGGACTGGCTAGCCGTTAAACCCCAGCTCTCTCCTGATCTATGCGCACGTCTTAACATGCGAGGGTTGGTCAAGAGAAACTCTACAGTTTATCTATTAACTTATACGAATAACTTTCTTGAGAAGGTTTCACATGTCTCTCTCTCAGTTGAATGAGTTGACAGCCTGCACGACTTCCAGTTAGTACCTGAATTCACCTGGAAGTGTTTCCACAAGGTGGGTTATTTTCAAAGCAGTTTTCCTGCTTTGTGAATCAGAGGAAAAAGTACAAGTCTTATTACACATCTATTTTTACTAAAGTGTAGGCTGCATTGTTCCCCTGTAATTACATGTCATGGTCCAGTACGTTTCCAGTCATGCAAAGTCAACATGCAACTCGCTCAAGTTTTGCTGCCATTTTCGGTAAACGTTCTTCCGTTTGTCCCAAGACACAGGGCAGGCTATTTTAGAGGTGCACAGACAAAATCTGGGCACATTAGGGAGGGCTTGTTGCATGGCTTGGCCTGTAGAGGGATCAGGGTTACATAGTGAGAGTTACAGGGATCCCGCAGCCTGTCTGAACATAGGGGGCATTCATCTTTTCAGAATCCCCTCGGTTGTCTATTTCTGAACAGCCGATCGAGGCACCGTCTACTGAGGAAATGTTCACTTAGTACAGGAAATCTGAGGTTTCCTTCACTACCTGTGTGAAGTGTGTGTGGCATTTACCCAAACATGGGGGTTATTATCCAGGTCAGATCAACATTCGTGAGAACTTGCACCCACGAGGGTCTATACAGGCAGTTCAGTAGCTCTATATAGGCTAGTAGCCTATACAGTATGTTTTCAATTTACTTATTTTCTCAGAATATAATAATAATAATGTATGCTGCATTTTTACTAAATGTTTTGAATATGGTCATAGTATATTTTATTTTTATTATAACCATTTTTACATTAGCAGCTTACTTGTGTCATTTACATTGACTCATCTAATTATTCAACTGGAACTAGCTTGTCACTCCAGAATTAAAGATGCAGTAGCTCAGTTCAGAATTTCTCATCACTTTTGCAAATTGCACGAGCGCACATCAGAATATATCACAGATGCCAATAGTACTGTACTGTATGTCTTTGACTTTCTCAATTGGCCTATCTATACCATTATGTGATGGCAAACCAAACCTACAGCACAAATACATGATTGCAGTCCGCTCCTCTATAACAATCTTTCTAAAAAAACTGAAGCATCATATTTTAAGATATATATATATATATATATCGCCACTGTATTTGCTTATACAAACATCTTATGCTACTTAACAAAGGTACAATCATTACTTTTTTCCAGCAGTTAAAAATTATACATCAATAAAAATATACTTCAATATACTAACTATACTAAAAGGTGTAGTTCCATTATTGTCCTGGAGAGGGAGATGATAGCATGTTCACTCATGCTTCTTCATAGCCATTTGGGCCAGCTCTTTTGCCTTTTTTCTCTTCAGCTTCTTCTTAAGCAACAGCAAGTCAATGTAGACAATTTGACCCAGAACTGTGGAGGCACAGAGAAGTCCTCCGTGCAGAGCGCCTGCAATCCCACAACTGAACACGTCTTGGCCTGGAACAGACATAGGCGTGTATTTTAATACTAAACGGTCAAACTCGCTTGCCTCCAGGGAAAGATTTCACTCACTCCAGGTAGTGCAATTACATCTGAACACTAGTTTACAAATGTTATGATAACAATTCGATAACGGCCACACTTAAAGAGACGCGTAAATGTTGTGACAAAGATGGCCATGGGTTCGTACCTGAAATATAGAGGTTTTTGACAGGCGTGTCACACCTGTTCATGGCTACAGCCTCTGCTTGGAAGCGGGCTAGGTTGTGTTCGGCAGAGTACATGGCCCCGCGCTGGGCTCCCAGGTAATGCATGTTGGTCAGAGGCGTAGCCACCTCCTGGTAGACCAGCTGAAAGGCAATTCATTATTTCATTCATTCATTCATTCATTTATCAGTAATTGTTTATTGTAATTCACTAAGCTTCATAGACATGCAATGGACACATTTGTGTGGGATTCCTTCTTTGTGACATGGGTTCTCCCTGCTGACTAAAAGTAGTATATCAGTCTGAAATGGAGTATTTTCAAATGTTTGATTATAGCGCCCCAAAATTACAAGGTGCTCCCCTCTTCGAGCAACATCTATTGATTCACAGTATGAACACAGACATGTTAAATAGCATAACAGGACAATGGTATCATCTACTTATAGTTGACATGTGTACATTATTTATATTAAAAGTGTGTAACCATCATACACTGTTTCTGATTTTGGGAAACAAAGTGCACGCCCAGTCAAAGAGGTTGTTTGCGAATCTCATTTTGTAGTTGTAGTATTCGTCGCCCCTCTTTCGCACTTTGGTGTCCTTCCATTCCTCAAACCACTCATACTTCACCATGATCAACATGGTCATGCAGGACTTTCCTGTGGACATGGAATCCAACCAAGATGTTGGTGTGTTAATGAACAAGCAGCTGGGACCATAATGGATGACATTAGAGGTGGTTCAGCTTGAGGCGTACCTGGGTGTCTTAGTTTGGCCTCAGGGTCTTTGGCTGATGGTATTGTGAGCATCATCATGGGAATGTTATCTGGAGCTTCCTCTTTGCTTAAGGAAAAAAACTCCTCCATCCTACAAAAATAAATATTCTATCTTGATATAAAGGATGATGGTGTTCTGAAATATTTTTCTAGTGAAATATAATGATTGAAACAAAAATGACCAAAGTTCTACACTGCAATATGTTTGTAAGATTTTTTTAAACAGACTTAAGTTGTATTGATTTTCTATTTCTATAGTATTTTTCTCCATTTTGTATATTTCTGTTTATACAATGGCGCCCCCTTGTGAGCGCTAAAATCTATCGCCACAATGTTTCCTGTATGTGATATATATGTGTGCGTCACACTTAACGATTGGTCCATGTCATTGTTTCTGAACCACCAATAATTTGTGGACACAAGCCCCAGCTCCTCCTGGGTTCCATCGAAACCGGAAAAGACCAGGAATGACCCCTTGCCGTGTTTCATTAGGTCTAGTCTCTCCTGAATATCTAAAATGGAAAGGTTTTGTCATATTTCATTTAAACAGTTTGTAATCTTATCAAATGTCAGCCAGCCATTCGATTTCGCTCACTTGGTTTTACTTGGATTTCAGGTGGCAGTAGTTTCTGGAAGGTGGTGAAGATGCCACAGTTGGAGATGACCACTGGAGCATGGACCTCTACCTCATCCTGACCCTTCCTCACTTTCACTCCTGTGACAAGGGGGGAAAACAGATGGTTTAATACATATTTGTTTTAGTGTAGTAAAAAGATTTTTGTTTTTAACTCTGTTATGCGCTTGGCCCCTGCTTCACATTTGTATCTACACCCCTCCCCTTACAGTAGGCCCATAGCATGCTGAACCCCTCCCACACAGCCACACACCAATCAATCAATCAATCAATCAATCAATCAATCAATATTTATATAGCACTTTTCATACAAATTCATGTAACACAAAG
>JAODOY010041623.1:0-20138 GCA_025399855.1 Forbesichthys papilliferus
CACCTATAGTTGACAGGAGAGGTATTTTGATTTCCATGAATGATAACCAACCTCATAACTCAATGACCAAGTCGGACGTGAATTTAGTTCTATGGTTTCACCACATAGGATAGAAACTCACTTCACCAACTTGTTTCAGCGCTAACAACACAGATAGATGCATCAGATTCTTGTAGCCAGTCTGTGTAGAGTTATCTTATTATCTTGTTTTTTTTTACATTTGTTGTACTCTCTCTCTCTCTATCTCTCACTCTCTCTCTCTCTCTCTCTCTCTCTCTATCTCTCTCTCTCTCTGTCACACACACATAACACACACACACACACACACACAAACACAAAAGCAAGCAAGCAACAAACAAACAAACAAACAAAAAAACAACAAACAAAGTAGGCCTATACCCTACATGTCAGCTGGAAGTCTGTCGGAGCCATTAGTTGGTCACAACATGGGTAGTATGGTGCAGAAAACTGTCATCATCTCAAAAGGTTGGCGATGAATCACATAGTCAAATCAATTAATTTAAGTTCTAACTGAGAATATTGGACACAAGTATCTCAAGTCTGCACAGCCCTGCAGACTACCTCAAATGTAAATAACACCATCAAGAAATATAGCCTATTTTACAGTCCACCGAGGATAGGGATACTGTGCTAATCAAAGACATTTCTTTAGTTTGGTGATAAGTTGAAAAGCAATGCTTGGCTGTGGTTTGGCTCAAAGGAGCTTTATTTTTAACATCTTCCCATGAGAGATTATACTGTATGAAATAGTACGCCTGCATCTTTTGTTTTTGAGCTTGGGTCTTTCTTCAAAGGGTTCTTCTAGTTACTAAATGAAACTGCTGCTCAACATAATTAAGAAAATAAGTAGTTGACAAGTATTAAGTGTTATAGAAAATTAAAGAATAACTACATGTTGGTTCTATTGGATTTGGAAGATAACAGAAGTCTTTATTTGCATATATTAATATTTAAAATTCTTACAATATGCCAATGGTAATGGTTCCCTATGGAGGATAAAGAAGAAGTTGTGATGGGAGGCTATCCCAAACATCCATAAGGATGCTTTAGATGGCAGGAAGCTGTAGAATGTCCACTGTGTGTGTGCGTGCGTGCGTGTGCGTGCGTGAGACAGAAGCCGAACATGCACACGCTTTTAGCCCAGAGGGATTAAGATGCATGGGAGAGTTTTCCTTTCATTTGCAGACTGGACCTTTGAACCCTGGTAGTGGAAGGAATGAAGGAATTGCTAAAGCAATCAAGCCACCCCCACCCACATGTCTATTTTCACAAGCACAGCCATCTGGGGAGATGTCAATTGAAAGTGTTTTAAAAGGACCTGCACTTTCAGGAAATCTCTGAATCTTGGAGACATGTCTTTTTGAAATAAAACAATGGGTAAATGTTTTGCACCTGAACTCTGATATGGTAATTATTGGACCTGCCAGGCAAAGACGCCTATTAAATGATGCCACGCTTAACTTTGACAATTGTAATATCACTCAGCAAAACACAGAGGAGTTGTACATTCTCTTTGGATTTGCATATTAAATATGTTACTAGAATTGCTTTTTTCCATTTATGTAACATTTCAAAGATTCTGCAAATTTTTTCTGTGACAGATGGTGCAGAATCTTATTAATGCTTCTGTATCATTATGTATAGACTAGGCTACTGTAATGATTACTCTATGGCCCTCTGAGAAAGAGTATTAAAAGTCTTCAGATGTACAGAATGTTGCTGCCAGAATCTTGAGTAGAACTAGAATATTGTATCATGCTGTATTACTCCAGTCCTTTCTGAACTCAATTGAGTACCAGTTTATCTCATATGTGACTTTAAGACTCACTGTAAAGCAATGGAGCAATGCAAGGATTTAAACAAGTAGTCTATAGCAACAATATTCGCAACCTCTCTGCTTTCTATTTAACCATACAGTACAACTAAATTGAATATAGTTTATATCGTATAAAGAAAGAGTTCCTGACTGTTCACCTTTATAAATAGCATTCTGCTAGGCTAAACATGGAAGCAGGTCTACAGTAATTAGCTAACACTTTTTAACACACAGCCAATGCAACATACTATTTAGTCATACAGACTTAATATACAGTGAGATTTTAATAAGGCTCTTGTCCAGCTGCCTGTGAACAACAGAGCGGTTTTGGCATTCTGCTTTTGTTGTATAGCTACTATAATATTTTTTAAGATGAAGCAGGTTTATCATTTTTTTATGTGAGACGAGAGGAGGCTAACCTGACATGCCAGAGGAATTGTTGTCACAAGTCCATCTGGGGAGTCGTACATTGAAACTGTTTGTGAATGGCTGTACTTTAAAAAAAAATTATTGGCAGTTGATTGGATAAACCATCTGGTCGTTTTCGCAATCGGCACACCTTAACCACACCCGTACAGCTATAAACATAACGCTGATTGGAAAGTTCAGTTGCTACTCGGACACTTTCAAAATTATTCAGAGCCATTCCAGACTGATTCTCACGGCGAAATTAAACGGAAGCTTGCCAGATCAGGATGGTCTCGTGAGGCTAAGAGGAGGCTGAAAGAAAGCTAAAGAGTGGTCTTCACCCACTGAGACAAAACAGCCGATGAGTGCAGGTAGTGTTTTGGTATTTCTAGACTTGTTGGCTAGTCTAATAGCCTAGTTTTTACTTGATGGAGTATGAACTAGCAAGCTCCCGGCTGAGCGCCGCTACATTGGAGTTTACCACGGTAGATGAGAGGCTCGCCTCTCTGTGCCTATGGGTTGTGGGGGGAAAACTCTGACTGTTGTCAGTGCCTATGCACCAAACAGCTGATCTGAGTATTCTGCCTTCCTGGAGACCCTGAATGGAGGCTCCAGGTAGGGACTCCATAGTTCTACTGGAAAACTTCAATACAGACATGCTCTACTCTTCTGTCCTTTTCTGTGTCTTTTGTTTGGGAAAGTAATCTTATCCTTACGCACTTAAGTTCCCTGGTATTGCCTGACTTGACCCAAAACATTACAAGATTCCTTGAATTTCCATGCCAGGAATAGACATTATTAAAATTCCATGAAATTTCAAAATTTCCATGACTAGTGGGAACCCTGTAATATAATTATTTATAGTTAGATGGATTGCTAACATAATACCAGTGTCATCTTATGGTTATAGTTATGGTTTTTAATCTAAAAAGGTAAAAACTTACAATA
Source organism: Forbesichthys papilliferus (assembly GCA_025399855.1). NCBI lineage: Eukaryota > Metazoa > Chordata > Actinopteri > Percopsiformes > Amblyopsidae > Forbesichthys > Forbesichthys papilliferus. Next base: position 3,194 of record JAODOY010041623.1, read on the forward strand.
GAAATCTAAGGTGAAGAGATTATATCTCTACATTGGCCTGGGAATGCCTCAGGATCCCCCAGTCATAGCTGGTTAATGTGGCTCGAGAAAGAGAAGTTTGGGGTCCCCTGCTGGAGCTGCTGCCCCCGCGACCTGACTCCAGATATGGGGATGAAGATGGATGGATGTATAACTCATCAGAGATTTGTCCGGCTGTGTGACTTTCACGTTCATTCTATTGCTCCTTGAATAGAGCCAATTCATTTAGCAACCACTTTTGTAATTGTAGGCTACTTGCCTATATAGTCTCATGGCATCACCTAAAAATATGTATTTCTGCAGCAAGTCTGTGAAAAGGAAACAGCAACTGAATAGGGCGATCAGTTGTTATAATGTCTGACTATATTTATAGCTTCTCCAGTTGTATTTACGCATTCCAAACACACGCACGCACAAACACACACACACACACACACACACACACACACACACACACACACACACACACACACACACAAACACACACACGGGCACAAATGGGTGCATAGAATTACACCAGAATGCAGGAAATTAAGTGTTTAACCCTCCAAATTTCCTGGGGAAGGCCCCCTAGACCTCACACATTATAATGCCCCCCCCCCATGTTGAAGTCACTCCAACGGCCACCTTTTCTTACGGAGAATATCGCTACGGCACAAATTCCAGGTCACTTGGATTGTACAGTTCGAAGCGGGCACGCCCGTGCGTGCCGTAGGCGAAGGGCTGCGTGTCACCAAAGTATGTTCCAACCTTAAGTTGGAAAAAATGTTGTTTAAATGGAAATTAGTCTTTAGGAACATCCCTAGATCATATATACAATGCTGTACCTTACGGCCATAAAATGCAGGCTTGTTATCCATCCCTAAAGGTAAAAAGAATTCAGCAGGATTTAGAGAATTCTCACATCGGACCTCAGTATTATGGAAGTCCCTACCAGCTGACGTTAGTGGCAGTGTTGCGACCTTCAAAATCATACTTAGATTCTTCTGTCCTTGCTTTCTCCTTCCCAGAGAATGATGAATGGGGAGATGCTGTCATGGTTCTGTGTGGATGGTACGCCTGAGCGTGCGTGTGTGTCCTGTTAGGGTCGTCAAGGGGAGATGCCGCCACGGTCCGGGACAATGTGTTTATGGTGGTGGCTGGCCTTAATGCAGCCATGTCTTCCGTGAAAAGGGTTGTGTATGCTTTTACATTCTTGTTGCCCTATCGACACCTAATCGTCCCTCCCCAAGGTTTCTTCCTTATTTACCCATATGGTTTTTACAGGGTTTTTGCCTTGCCAGACTGCAATGTGATTATAAAATTGCCTTGACATGATACCACCGTGATGTGACACGTAAATGATCTTGTTAGGTGTTGGTAAGTGCTAATTACCAGCTACAGAAAAGCAGGATTACTGATTTCACTTCACAGAGCCTTTTGGAATGAATGATGTGTTTTTTTTATTTTATTCAGAGAGAGACACTACTGTTGCCTTGACTGTACCCGGTCTCATTCATTATCATCTGGCCACATTTCATGGCAATGCCAGATGACGCATGTTAGACCACTCTGACCTGTGAGTCGGCAAACAATGGCTTCAGGAAATAACCTCTGACAATAACTACATTTTGTTATCCAAAAGTATCTGCTGTGATTCAAACCATGCTATACGTCCCTGCCCTCCTCCCACCTCTCGGTACAAACATCTGACTCAGCGTGTGTTTATTTCATTAGCCGAGGTTATCGCTCTATCTCTCGCTCTCTCTCTCTCATTCTCCCACCCCACCCCTGTCTCTCTGCCCTTCTCTCTGTGTCCTGTGAGCGAGGACAATGAAGTGATTGAGTTACCCCGTCCCCCCCATCCCCCCACCCCACTTTTGAATTCACCCAATCTCATGTTTGTGTATAGTTGGCACTTTCTCTCTTCGCCAGGCTTACAGGAGCTCAAAGCTGGTGTTGCACATTCGGCGTGCGCCAACTGCGTCATGTTGCCTTGCACCTTTCGTTCATCTTCCCGGGACGAGCTGGTCTCTGTGGGAAAGTGTGGCCCAGAAAGCCGACCTTCATATTTGTATTCCAGAGAGCTCATTCTCTCTCTTCTCCTCCTCTCTGCCAAACGGGCTTTGAGAAGAGATAATTGACCTCTAAGTATGCTAGGCTAACGCCATAAAATATATTTTGCTTAGTCATGCAATTTCTTTTAAATGGTTTCGTTTTGATAACATTTTGGCATTTCGTTGTTTTGTACTTTTATTCTTGTATGAGCGAGCGCTGTTTCTGTTCACTGGCACTCAGTATTTAGCCGCAAAGATAGCAGAGCTATCCACTTCAAGTGGATTCCTGTGGCACCGGGAGCTTAGCATAGCACGACGCATCTTGAGAGACTACACCTATAAATAAATACGTTTCTCGTTGTTTGCTAATGATATTGGTGCTCATGCCAGGCGGGATGTTATAGAAAATGATGTACGCAACTGTACGTTCCCTCACCTTGTCTGTGCTCTCTTACACTGTAGAGAACAGTCACTTCAGCAGGTGCTGTTTTAATCTGAGGGATCATTAATGATTGTCTATTTTCCACCATTAAGGTGGAGCCACGCTCAATGGCATGTGGACAGTATTTGAATGGGGCTGTGTGTAACTAGATATTTGTCTTTTCAGGGAGTACAATGCTGTGCAGTGCTGTGCTGATCACCACCTGTGCTGGCATGAACACCGCAGGGGAACTGCGTGGTTGGTAAGGGCCCTTAAATAAGGCTATAACGCCGTCTTCGGATTCAGTTATCACAGCACTGCCAACACCGTTTAATTCCCCACTGTATGCAGATCAGATTTGGGTATTTGTACTACCTCTGTTTCTGTATAAAATGCTGCTGACTTCTTGTAGAAAACGATGCAGCAGCAGAAATTAATCTGTGTGGTTTACTTGTTTGTGGGTGGATATGTGCATCAAATGGCAGGCAGGCATATTGTGTGTGCTGTAAATCTCCTTGTTGGAAAGGAGAGAGAAGGGAAACAAACCTATGTTTGCTCTCTACTCAAGTAGAGACGGCCTGTTTAATAAAATAGAATGGCGGTGATGAATTGAAGTGCTCGGGCCCTATGCTTTGATTGAATGCACTTTAATAACCCGAGAGAGAAGTGCCCTTCGTCGCTCTAGAATCCGATCCAAGCAGGTACTTAGTGAGCGGCAGATATACACAGGAAGCTTCAACCTGGTAGCAGCTGCGGGCATTTAGCATTGAACAAGTCTGATGGGCTAGAAACAGGCATAAATCGTCACTGGTGGATACCACGCTGATAGTGTGTGTGTGTGTGTGTGTGTGTGGGGGGGGGTATACACATCTGCTAACAAGAATTTTAGAAGCCCAATTTCCAAAGCAAAAGTTTACGTTACTGCTCTTTAACTGGATATATAAAGTCAATGTCATGAATGCTGTGTTTTTATTAGAAATATGATGAAGTAACCTTTGTGCAATTGTACTATATAATTGCGTGACCACATAATTAGCCAGTAAGTGTCTAACACCTGTCTGCTGTGTGACAGTTAATCCAGTAAACAGGGTTGATGCCAGTTATGTTCAAACAAACGGGTGTTATACCACAGTGAACAGTGAATTAAAAAAAGGGTGGGTAGATTGTATTTGAGACACTATTCGGGACATATCACATGCAGTAAAGTGTCATTTGATGTTAGGTGAAAGAATGTTGTGTACAAATAACACAACGAAGGTTGAGAAGCCCCTTGGCAACACATTTAGAAATGAGAGATCAGTCAAAATTTAAGATCTTACACGTTGATAGTTATATAATGGTTAGTTACTGACCTTGTTAAAATTATCATTGCCTTTACAATACCATTGGCAATACTGTTGCAGTGATAATGTTGCAGTGTTTCATGAGCTAAATCTAATAGGTGTCAGTGTGATGGAAAATGTTATAGGAGGATAGGATTCCTATGAGGCTTGCTTTAACAGGCAATATTCTATAGTCTCTGGAGACAATCTGCAAACTACGCTTAGTAGTGCCTATAGGCCTACAGTCCAGTACTGCATACAATACTGTTTTATCATCAGCTGGTCAGTCTGCCCTTGTGCCACGACTCCATATTATTTTCATATTAGGGCAGCATAACAAGGCTTCTATAAACCCGAGGTGAAACGCTTTTGTGTTTTGCTCTCCACTGATGAGGACAAGAAGGATTGCATTTGTTTGGTGTTAGGACTGTAGAAAATGTGCATTATCACTTCTGATTAAATGTCTTTCATGTCTAGCAAAAGCCACAAAGGGTTTGAGCATACATTGTTTCTGTTGGGTGAGCAAATAAACAATGAGATAATGAAATCAAAACAAAACCAAACAAACAAAAAATTGTGTTGATGTTTCAGAGCCTCATCATCACACTCTGATTTAAAAGAAAATCTGTTCAGGTTAAGACTTCTTTCTTCTAATGAGAACACTACATCAGCTTTAAAGTCTGCTGTCCATCGTGAGCACTCAATCTTTACTAATCAATCGTTACCATCATGGTGTGTCTTTTTTCTTCCTCTTTTCCTCATTTCTCCCTGAAAAACAATCTCACTGTTCTTTCATTCATTGTCTATTATTAAAGTAGTAGCACTTGAACAAACCAGCTCACTGGTATCCAAGGACAATTCTTTGCTCTCTTCCCAGGCAGAAGGAGTGTGCGTGGGCGTGCGTGCGTGCGTGTGTGTGTGTAAATAACACACACACACAACAACAAAAACAACAACAGTTCACACCAGTATTATATTTCTACACCTTTTCCGATATACACATTCACAATCTATATGTTTGTTTGCAAAATATAGCCTATGTGTCACATCTGATTCATGTGCCCAAGCTAAGGTAATCAATATGAATCAATATTAATGTAACAGCTTCCCTTGCTTATCCAGCCAAGTCGGGCCATACCTCTCAAGCATATAGTGACTAGTTGGACTGTTTAAGTAGTAAATCCTGTCTACAGTATGTACAGGGATATAACAACCAAATAAAACGCCAAAAAATAAATGTTTATGTAACCAATTAAAAAAACAACAACAATGCAAACATGACTAAAGCTGAGCTACTGAATTGGTGACCAAGCCGATTAGTATTCTAGAGTGATGGCTTGAGTACAACCTCCATCAAATCATATGTTTTCTTGGACACTGCCCAGGAGATAGAGATGGAACGTAGGACAAATGGGGAAAAATAAAAGTTAAATTAATAATGCGGCCTGGGCCTGTACTGACAACCAACGGGAGATGTTGTAATATTAATGAGAGAAGAAGGATGACTCATTCTATAAGCTACAGAGGAATACAGGCAGAATAAAATTTTAAAAAAACCTGGCGGTCTTGGCTATAGCCACGTTCCCACCTCCACACCAGCAACTCATACAATCATCTCTCCGCTAGTTATTTTTAATGCATTGTGTTCACTGAACACTGTCGTTTATATTGTGATTTGTGTGGATAACACATTGAATTAATTCCAGCGTGCTGCCGACCAGCCTATTAACTGAGCTTGGCATGCTGGCGGTGTGTTATTCAGGTATATGTGCCAAACTGCCAGGACAGACTTTCCTTACCAACCACAAACCAACATGTTGCAGACCAATATTTCGCCTTCTGTAACATCCAGAGATTCAACCGGATGCTGCTTTTATTTTCATGTTTTAAATGCATAATATACAATATAATTAGCAATTTCCTAACCACGTCTCCCTCACACCTACAGCACATCTTAGCCGATATAAATGGCAATGTAAATTGATGGTTTAAATGGATTGCTTTCAAATGAGTGCATTCCAATGTGTTGTATGCCACCTCTAGGGACACATCTTAAAGAACAGAATCAATATATAAATAACCAAATTGATGAGCTATGAATATTTCATATTTTGAAGCTTCCAGAATAATCTATACATGCTCTCCCAATTCCCTTTAGTGCCTCCAACGACACCACCTCTCAAAACACAAAGGCCATATTGTCCATAAGTCATCCAGAAAGAGGGACGTAACTGAAACCATAATCCTATAGCGTGAGCCGATGCTGAGTCATGCCACAAAGTCTGTCAAAGTTTGACACACACACTGTTACTGTGCGCCAACAAAGCCTGCTGATTCACAGAGAGACAAGGCTATCACACGCAGCTTCTGTTCACATCACTATGTGACACTTGCTAATCGCTTTGCTGCTGTCACTAGTTCACTACTGGCTTCAGCGCTATTCAATGCCATGCAAGCATTGAACGAGACATCTCGGAAGCTGAAGGGACAGAATGTTGACCAATGTTTTCCTAACACAACCAAAGTTGAACTTTCTGCTCCCACTGAAGCTGGGAATGATGCGATGCGATTCTACCAAATCTGCCCACCAAATAGATAACTTACCAGTAATGAGTGTGGGCAGGTCAGATCAAAAGTTGACATATAGCAACATTCCAACTACTGTAAGTTATAAATAAACTCTTACAGCTCTTGTAATAATAAGCCTAAAACACCTAAAAAGCATGTTTTGGACCATTTGGTGCAATTTGTCTGTTCAGACCCAGACACGATTAGACAAACATACACATGCCTACAATAGACATGCTTTGTAAACCATGTAGGCCAATGATGCCAGTGCTATCGCTATACAAGCTTAAGGTATATTTTTAATGGCCAGGCAGCACTGATTGGCTCATAGGGGGCCGGGTGGGTGCAGTATTTACAAAACACAATCACTAGTTCCCAGCATTGAAGTGACAGTTGACATATCGATGAGGAAAATTGCTACCTAAAGTATAAGATATTCTGACGTGTGTAGCTAATTTACAAACATAAAGCAATACAATCTACACCTTGGGGCTCTACCTTTTCCTCTAATTACCCCGATTATTGTCAAACTCTGCGTGTCTTACTCACACACCAAAACCACTGGCCTCTAGAACTCTTTGGTTTCATCACTCTTCCTGTGAATTTCATATTTTCTCTCCAACCTACAGTCTCCATCAACAAGGGAGACATCTATAAGATACCGTAAGTCTGTATTGATGCCCGGGGAGAAATACAATACCAGAAGTAATAAAACAATATATTTTCAACACAAAAAACACAATTACCCAAATAAAATAATATGCAATATAAAATATATAAACAAACCCGACAGAAGTAACTCTCTTTACCTCAAACACACACACACACACACACACACACACACGCACACACACACACAGCAAATATAAATGTATGTGTGATAATGATATGCTATTGTTATATAGCCTGTCTATAATGCACTTTAATTAAACAAAAGATGCTTGTGGAAGCAGTTTTCAAAATGTTTAGTACCACAACCCCCAAAGTTATGCATTGCCCCCATTGCGACCCCCTGGAATTACTTTTATACTGTGCTACTGCAAGACTTTGAAATGGCTTTTGGAAACTCAAAAACCTTGTCCATACTTACATGTACATACATGTTTCAGATTGCCTGCAGTTAAATATTGTGTTTTGTGTTTATTCCTTACAATGATTAGCTTTTTCTTGGCAATTTTAAATTGATTATTTACAGTATCTTATTAGAACATTTGAATGTGTGTGGACACATTGAAAGTTCTTTATCATACAGTGAATATCATACATTTATTTTCCCTAAGCTGTGCATGTTCGTTGTTGACAACTGTGCGTTGTTGACAACCTTTTTACAAACTGACATTTTTGAATTGACCTAACATGTTCAAAATGGAGTTACAGTGTGGACATCTTAGATGTGTTTGCAGGTCTAAATGTATAAATGTGTATTGTGTGTGTAAGTGCAGTGTGTATCATCTCTTTACGTGACACTCATAGCTAGCCTCAGTGCACATCAATTATACATGGGCAGTAATGCACACTTTACCTGAATAGCTCTGCCAAAGATGAAAACACTCTGTGCTGTGCTGTCCACTACATCAATTAATCACCACACAAATCTAGTTGACTTTGAATAGCTAAACACCTCATTTAAAAAGTGCCAAACTTTGACTGTTAGAAAATATATGTTTTTGTATGGACCAGGACAGTGGTGAAACCCATGTGACACAGATACAGGAAACATTTTCAGTTACAGTTGTTGCCGATTGCTTACAAACATTTTGCGAAATGTGGCTCATTGTGTCCAAACTCTAAACACAAACCAAATAAGACACAACACTTGGAGATTCATATTTAAATGTTATGTCAAAATGAAACTGCCATCAAAACCTAAAAACAATACTCTTTCAAAATGACATTTTTGTGACAAAAGGGACACACACATGCACCATTACTCGTCCAGACAACAACACACTGATGTGCTTTAAACAAAACACTGCTGTCTTTAGTACTTTGTAGCCTATACCTATTTTCTCATACAGGCTTCAGTGAAAACATTGTTACAATACAGAACATCTATTCACATTTCAATGACCGCAAAAAATAGAAAGGCTTAATCATTTTTTTTAAAAAAGAATACTTTTCAACGCCAAGCGTTGGAATGGAACCTCACAGAACATTCCATAGGATTGAAGGACAACAATGTCTACATTTTCACACAAGGATGGGGGTGGGTTAGGTCAGATGATACATTCAATCAAAACTTCAGGCATGGCAGGTGCCCCCACAGACAACCCCACCACCCCCTGCCTACTGTAAGTCACAGACTGCATGTGATACGTAGCAAATTTCAATTATGTTTTGCATTCTGAATCAAAGTGTTTTCAAAGTAATTTCAAAAGTTTTCATTATTGAACAGTGTATAATATAAGAAACAGTGTGTAGTGTCTTTTAAGAAATGTGTTGCAGAATTGCAAACAAAGTGCGAAGCAGAAAATGTGTTTGTACTTTTTGTACCTTTGTTGCATGGTAACAAAAGTTAAGATTGGAAAGCTTTGCTCTAAGCATTCACTTTTAGAGTGTAAGCAATTTGCAAAAACTGTATTACTGTTACTAAAGTCTGCTCTGACATCTTGGTAACTCTTTCTAGGTAAATATCTGCCCTCTTGCAGTTTACCTGTTATTTAACTATTATTATTGTTTATTCATATTATTTAACAGTTATTTAACTGCCCTCTGGCAGTTATTTTGGACTAAAAAGACAGACCCCTATCTAAATGAATGGGGAGAGTGTCATAATTGCACTTTTAATAGTCAGTGGGACATAAAAACAGCCTGTAATCATCAGTGAAATCTGGTAAAAAAAGGCTTTAAAATCCATAAAATGTTCTATCTTTTAAATGATGTAATGATATGAGGTAAGTGATTGTAAACTAATTAAGCTTGAGAACCATATACTGTAGTTTTTGTTTTGATGAGTTTAGCGTCAGCTCGAGGACTTATATAACGAAGTAAGGCAGTTCAAATCCACAGTTTTCTCCCATCACAGTCTGCATAGCATTCCTCAGGTTTATGAGGACATAAACCTGAGGAATGCTATGCAGACTGTCATCTGGAATGTTCTGTGAGGTGGCAGGAGGGAGGGAGACCACAGGAATGGAGGCTCTCAACATACGTATCCAATAATCGATAGTCTGCTGGCTGGTGATGAAGAGATGTGGAGAAACACAAATCACTGATGGATTTAATTCTATCACACTCTCTGTCTCTGGCAATCTTTACCTTTAAAATCTTTAGTTCTTTCTTTCTTTCTTTCTTTCTTGAAATAACCTGCCCTGTTTTGTGTATGCATGCGCTTTAGTCTCTCTCTCTCTCTCTCTCTCTCTCTCTCTCTCTCTCTCTCTCTCTCTCTCTCTCTCCATGTTCTCATTCTCTATTTAGGCCATCACAAATAATTACAGTGTGGCTTATGCTATATTTGTTGTTGTCACTTACCCATGTCCCCTCTCATATCTTCCTCCTCTCTCCTCCTCTCTCCTCTTCTCCTTTCAGAGGCCATGTGCGCTCGCCTTTCATTCTCCTTGTTTTCGTACCACCCGTCATTTGTCATGTTGTCCGACCCTCAACCCCCGATAACACTGATTATTGCCTTCTTAGAGTATAGGCTACGGTCTGCTTTTTAATAACGGTGATTTTTGTGTACATACAGTACAGTATGCTTTGTATTTGAGATTTTGACATATTTTACATACAATTACATGATTGTTGTTGGTTCAACATTGTTAGTGCTTCCTATATCTGTGGGTGAGTTTTCTGTTTAGCGTTTAGTTTCTTTAGAAAGCACACCATTCCTCAGATTGTTGTCTTGAATAATACAGATTCAAATGTAGACTACTGTATAGTATATCCAGTAGACTACTGTATAGTGTACTGTGTAATGTGTGCAATGCACACACACACACACTCACACACACACACACGCACACACACACACACACAGGTCAGGTCACAGTCTGTGCTGTGCAGAGATCCATGTAGCCTTTAGCTGATTGCTATCATTCCCATTTGGTCCATTTAGCATGTAATGAAAGCCTTTTTCAGATGGACAGCTCAAAACCACACATGTGTGTGTGCACACACACATACACACACACACACACACACACACACACACAGATTAAAAAAGCCAGAAGAGCTTAATCTTTGCCAGAAGTCAATAATGAGTACTTCGCTATGGCAACCATTTTCTATCTGGGTCCCTCAAACTATCCTCAGTTTACTCACACTAAACACACACACACGCACACACACACGCACACACACACTTGTATAAAAGACCCTCATGACAGTAAAACATTGTCATGTGCAGAATCAATTACATGTCGACAATAAAAAATGTAAAACATATGTATTAGCATAAAACTGAAATGAGGGCGGACTGGTTGTGCATATGGGATGCTGCTTGAGAATATATATCTATATTCAGTTCTCTGGATAATACCTGAGAATAATTTGCCTGTATTTCTCTCAGGAACCTGCGAGGGCAGCTATCCTCGAAAATGGAGAGGCCCAGATTGGAAGCTAACCATAAAAGAGACATTTTAATACATTAATATGCATTGGCCCAATTAGCCTTTGTACTGCAGTAATTATTGCCACATGCCCACAGACACACACACACACACACACACGCACACACACATTGGTATTCATGCATTCAATTTTGGGACATCCCAGTGTGCCATTCTGACAACCCAAAGGATTGTGGGACTTATTTTTATGCAGGAGGAGGTCAAGGGTTTCCGATTTGTTCTCGCCTTCTGGCAATTAGCTGGGGTTTTCCAGTATAACGAATGTGATGAGCCAGATTAGCCGATTTATATCTAATTCCTCCGATCTTGTCTCTGGGGGTCCAGGAGCTTTATTGGAAAGCAAGAACAGGATTTATTGCTAATTTCTGATCACATAACATAATCATATCATACTGTATGTACAGATCACTTTCTATTCACATGTTACAGTAATTACAGACAGGGTTAATTATTCTCAAGAAAGCTTGCTAACTCTGAGCTCAAATCAAAACAATATCCCTCAGCAGCTCCACCTCACATTTAAGTGCATTGTGAAGCAAAGCGTATAGTACTCTGGTAGTATGTTACTGTACTATGGTTTGGTCAGGACAGGACAGATATGAGACATGGACAGATATGTGATAGCCTGGAATTAGCAGATAAAGGATGCAATTTAGATATACTGTAAATATTTATTTAGCCCTTAAATACAGGGTTAATCATTATTTCATGAATATAATGTTTTTTAATTGTATTTCATAGGATGTGTTACAAGTGGCTACCGTTTTATGTTTTGTATCTAGAGTTGTGAAAAATGACACTGTTCAGTGTTTATTCACCAATCACATTGAAATGACACCGAACATACTGAAATGACATAACAACTAAAAAATAAAATAAGAACTAAAATAAGATAACAGCAGATTAAGCTAACAGACACGCTGCGTGTGCAACATTTTCTGTAGCAGTTTAGCAGTGCAGAGTTGTGCAGTTACAAGCAGTTAAAAGCTCATTTGAATAGATTTCTGAAGATATTTACAGAGCCAGATTCCCCGATAGCTATAGGTAGTAAGTTCCATATAACTTCGGGGCATAGTTAAAGGCTGCATCGACGATTTTCTTATTACTTTTACTAGAAACTTTCAATAAACCACTGACCTAAGTGTTTTGGAGGGTAGTTGACCATTGCTTGAGCGATATAGTTTGGTCCTAGCCAATTAGCTTGCAATAGCTTGCACCATACTATATCTTTAATATGTAGATGCTTGGAATGAGAAATTGATCACTGTTGACAATACATGTAATTACAAATGGCACTCATTACTATATGTATGCCTGAAATGTTTGTTGGTTATCGAGTCCCCCGCAGAGGATAATACAGTAAGACAACATCTTAAAAATGCAGTCCAGCTTGACTCAAGTTAAGAAATAATTTGTTTATTTTCAGTAAGTACTGGGTCAGTTTTCACAAACACTTCTCCTAACTTCTTTCCATTGCAAGAAACTTGTTATTTTCTTTCCCTTTTTTCCATTGGGATTTTATGCTAAGGTAAATGTGTTTGCGTGTTTGTGTGTGCGTGTGCGTGTGCTTGCGCTTGTGTTTGTGTTTGTGTGAGCATGTGTATTTAATTAGACATGACTGTTGCAACTGGTAGACAGAGAGAGAGGGAAAGTATATTCCTGAATAAATTCAAGTAGACCGAATGCAGAAAGAGGGTGTTGGTACAGACATGAGAGATCTCTCTGAGTCACAGCAGAAATGACAAAGAGACAGGAACTACAGTTAACGGTTGGCTGGCCTTTGGCATCTCTGACGCTTTAATTAGAATAAATTGGCGAAGAGATGGGAGGGAGAGTGAGAGAGGAGGGGTCCGTTACCATGGAAACTAAGCTCGGGTAGTTGGAGTTCCTGAACTTGTTTTTGTGTAGGGAGAGAAAGAGAGTATGTTTGTATTTGTTGTCTATGTGTGTGCACGTGCACACCTTTTCAACAGTGTTTTCTGTAGACACACCTTTAAAGAGTGTTTAGAATATACAATAAATAATACAGTATTTTGATTGGATACTATGGTACTATAAGATAAGATATTATTTAAGTAAAATGTAAGGGTTTAAATGCAGTAATATACTGTAATGAATCCCTTGGCCATGTCACCTCTAATGAACACATCTAGCATGTGTGCGCGTGTGTGTGTATATGTGTGTGTGTGTGTGTGTTTGTGTCTGTGTGTCTATATATGTGTGTGCATGAGAATGTGGCTCAATGCCACCCCTGTGCTGTGTGATAAAGCCAGGCCAGGTTCCCTGTGGGGTCTGGGAGGACATAGCACCCACACTACAGGCTAGGTGCGCTTCATCACTCACACAGGACGGGACTGATCACTGCCCTGCGCTCTAAATATAGCATGGCTGGAGCACAGGAGACGGCTTGGGCTTGGGGCGGGACCGTGGCGTAGGCATGTGGTCCTCAGTGATTGAGTGACTGATGCTTAGAAACACAGCAGACAGCAAGTGAGACAGTGAATATTAAATATATCTGGGCTGACTCAGACGTTATGAGTCAGCCCACAGGCTGGACACATGCCTAAAAGTAAAGTGAAATGAAGTTTACAATTTAATATGAGTTCAACACAACTCATGAAACCAAACACGCGAATGAAAGCAGATACTGTCATCCTAAAGGGAAGATTCTTTGCTTTCACTTCTATCTTTACGTATACGTTTACATGACGTGACAACGTTCCTGTTTTCTTCTTGGGAAATGTTGTTTCCAAGCTGTACTTATATTCAAAGAGAGGAGAGTTGTTCTGTAGAGAATACTGTATACTTTCAACTGTTGTACAAAATATATACATTCCTTAATTCCCGTAGTTTTTCTTTCTTTATTCATTTAAATGTTACATTACATTTAGCAGACGGTTTTATCCAAAATGTCAATAGTTCATCTACAATCAACCTTTCTGACTCGGGCTGTAAGACCCGCCCTCATTGGTTACGGCTTGTAGATAGAATGATATTTTTTTGATAGTCTCTATAAAATTCTCTCTCATATTCCTAATAATATTGTAGGTTCTTGCCGAAATAGTCTACCAGGTCACTGTCTCTCTACTTCTTTTGTCAGGGATAAATTGTACCGTATATCTACCGGTAGTCAAAACATGAGATCTAACCAGGGGGTCAAGACTTTACTATGGCTTGAAGCCGCCTATGGGCGCCACCATTTCACAATCTGGTGCCAAAAGCAACCTTTTCCATTGACTGCCATGTTAATCTAAAGACGTTAAACTTTGCTAATCGGCTGGTGGCATGGGTCACTGATATCAATTTATGGTACTGTTATTAGGGCTAATACAGAATACAGAACAGCTACGGTATCATGTTCTCAACACCTCAGCCAATGGTACTCAACACGTTAAATAAAATGGCTATCTCTTAAATTCTCATTTCAAATCTGTGTTTTTATTAATGGTTATTGTACCGTAATATATGCTATAAACGAAAACGTGTCAAATGTCTAATGCTCTGCTTGCCTTCAATGTTTAATATCATTATATTAAAAAAGTGCTCGGTAAATATATTAAAGCCAACTAAAGTTATCGCTAAGTGATCTTCGTATGAAAGTTCATTTTCTGTTATATTCCCACATTTTTAACTGATATAAATTAATTAATTAATTATAATCTAGGGCACAGAGCAGGTGATGTGTATTGTAGCCTGATGGTGGTTGTACAGGTGTTTATGTATAATTGTGGACATCATGTATCGACAGCAATAGTTTGTCATTTTACAAATAAAACGACACTAATTTGTTCTGTAATTTATCCCTGCCAATAAACAAATTAATGCATTAGTTATGTGTTACTACACAGGTAGCAGGTTGCATCCAAGGTGGCTCATACATTAGTCTACATGAAGCTTCCACAGCTGCTTCCATCCCGTTTGAAGACTGGTGTCCCAGCCATGTGTGTAAGCCTTGGTGAGGCAAATCATATTTTCAAGCCCCACCTATTTTCGCCTGTCCTCCAATACAGTTGAGCAATTTTTGAATTTGAAAGAAAGTCCATCAACTGTTTGTTTTCCTGTAATAGCCTCTATACTATGCTGTTTTGTCCAACCTAGTTACAGTAACTAGGTTGGACAGGTGAAATGGGCAGGTCTTGGGATCGTTAAGGAGCAGGCATCTTGCTAAAGGATGTCTTCAGGTATTGACTGGGAATGACCCATGATGGGTGTCAACCAACGTAACCACGTCTTTGCCACACATGAAATACTGTCTTATTTCTCCTTTGGCTCAGTCACACTTTTTCTTGTGTCTGTCTTTTTCTGCATTTGAATTTGTGTGTATGTGTGTAATCGAGTCAAAAAAACAACAACTATTTTACTTTCACAGCTCTAATTGTCATGTAGAATTCAACAGGGCCACCAATTACCAGCAATATCCAGTTTTCTCCAAGCATGCAGGTCCCAGAATGCATCTGAGAGGATGCACAGGCCAGGTGGTTATCACGGTGAGAGCGACGATGTGTGTTATCTGAGGCAGAGCAGAGCTGCCACTGCCATTGTACTGTTAAGGATCATTGTACTGTAAAGGAACACACAGGTACAGTATGTGGAACAGCCTATGGTTTTTAATAAGAGGGTTGGCATTTGAATTGACCTATTAGAGTGACTTACGAGAAATAAATAGAAGTGTAAAATCCTCTGGCACAGCCAGAAGAAATAATGTGAAAGTAATATGCTTCATCTGTGGAAATACCAGGGTCAGAAAATAGAACCATATATTTTCACACCACCAATGAACATATATCTTTAGCTATAGATGGGGGCGGGGGGCGGGCTGTGTGACATCAGGTGGTAAGGCAAACACATGATTAGTATACTTCCTGCACCTGGCATGATCGATCAGCACATGGGTGCTAAGAGGGCCAGGTGGTTAGCAATAAGTAGCAGTCTGAATGAGCTGCAGGACGACAAAGATCCATGAGAAAGTCAAACATTCCCTGCAGACCGGCAGGGCCTCCAGTTCATCGTGAAACTGACTTTAAATGTAATTTTGAAAACAAACAGGTTGAATACTTTCAATTGCCTTCATAACATGTACTCGTCATGTCAATAAATTGATGGGTTTTCATGGAAACACACTGCTATCATAAAGACTCAAATCTAATATACATATTTGTATTCTGTTGTGCTAAGATCACTAGCACTATATACATACTATATGCTTATATACCTGCCATGCCTGCCAGGCACATGAATAATTCATTAGTTAATGACATCCCATTCCGTAGGGTTTAATATGGAGTTGGCCCACCCTTTGCAGCTATAACAGCTTCAACTCTTCAGGGAAGGCTGTCCACAAGGTTTAGGAGTATGTCCATGGGCATTTTTGACAATTCTTCTAGAAGCGCATTTGTGAGGTCAGGCACAGATGATGGACGAGAAGGCCTGGCTCCGTTCTAATTCATCCCAACAATGTTCTCTGTGCAGGCCAGTCAAGTACACCAAACTCTCTCATCCATGCGTCATTTTGGAACACAGATCACACATCAACACACATCAACAAACCGTTTCCATAAAGTTGGGAGCATGAAATTGTCCAAAATGTCTTGGTATGCTGAGGCATTAACAGTTCCTTTCACTGGAACTAAGGGGCCAAGCCCAACCCCTGAAAAACAACCCCACACCATAATCCCCCCCCCTCCACCAAAATGTTAGCTATTGACTCTGCAGAAAGTTGGCGACTTCTGTGCACTGTGCGCCTCAGCATGCGCTGACACCACTCTGTGATTTTATGTGGCCTACCAATTCGTGGCTTAGACTTATTGCACAGGTGGCAACCTATCACAGTACTACGCTTGAATTCAGAATTCAGTGAGCTCCTGAGAGCGACCCAGTCTTTCATAAATGTTTGTAGAGGCAGTCTGTGTGCCTAGGTGCTTGATTTTATACAGATGTGGCCATGGAAGTGATTAAAACATCTGCATTTAATGATTTGGAGTGGTGTCCCTATGCTTTTGGCAATA
Organism: Forbesichthys papilliferus; assembly: GCA_025399855.1. NCBI lineage: Eukaryota > Metazoa > Chordata > Actinopteri > Percopsiformes > Amblyopsidae > Forbesichthys > Forbesichthys papilliferus. Next base: position 20,132 of record JAODOY010041623.1, read on the forward strand.
TAGTGCG
>JAODOY010041634.1:0-15066 GCA_025399855.1 Forbesichthys papilliferus
ATATATATATATACACACACACACACATATATATTAAAATCTTTTTTTGTGGTAATATTATAACTGGTGATGCTACAAGGGGCTAGAATTGCCAAAGCTCAGTAGTTTTTTAGTCAGCAGATAACATTCAGCAATGCAGAGGTATAGGAGAAAAAAATAGTGCTAGCATGGTTAAGGGAGACGACCAAACTAGTTGGAGAAGATCTTAGAAGAAAATGGATGAATGTGGGTACAAATACCAATAAGAATAACAACTGATTGGTCACGTAGTTTGATTGAACACATAAAGACTGAATAGTGTTAATTTTCAAAACCAAGACATTTTAAGTATAGTTCAGTTTACTTTAGACCAGGTGAAGGTTGTTTTGTTTAGCCTCCATAGAGCTAGTGTTCCACTCAATGTCCTCCAGTTCCAGGAACTCCGGGAGATTTAAGATAGAGATTATCAGTCAAATGTTATAAATGTCAGTCAGTCATCAACAGATGTTTCTCTATTTTAAATTTGTGCTATTACACAGACGTGTCTATGTGTCTATATACTGCATATGCCAATGTATAAAAGAACCCCCCCTACAAATAAAATAAATGTTTCTGCTAAACCCCATCCCACCCTGTGTATGGGGATTTACAGCATACTTAATACTTTAATATATTAAGGACAGATTAATTTACAACAGATTATGTTTTACATTTGTGTCATTCTAGTCAGTTATAGTAGCAAGTGATGCAGTTTGGTTCCATGCGTGCCTGGGAGTTTTGTTTAGCCACACCATTTGCCTGACACAGTTGTTTGACAAGGAAGTTCTCCCGAGAGTCTCTCGGAAGTCAGCTGCTATTCGTCAGCATTCCATTTTTTAAATGGAACTGAAATTAGAGATTAGAAAGATTAGTCACACAAATTACACGGTTTCTTTTTTCCATTGTGTATTGTTTATATAATTATTATGCACGTCATAACTTAATTAATATTCATTTGAAAACAAATATGAAAGAACATAAGAATAAGATATCATAAATAAATATGAAGCTGTATTTGTGCTTAGTAACTTTGTATTTCTACTATATATTTTTATTACATTCATTAAACCAGCATGACACTACTGAAAAGCTGTGTTTACCATCGTCATAAACAATGTGCGTGGGTGAATTCTTGTCGTGGTAACTGAACATTATTCAAATAGCCATAAAGGTGGCACAGCTCCTCTAAAGCAAACACATACGTCTATTTGGGTGTGGCATTTCAACTTACATAAACTAGTCAAGAATGGCATGTACTCTACAGAGATGACAGGATCATTCTGTACTCTTTCAACCTGGAGCCAATTCATCACTGCCACTACAGATTCTCAGACCAGTTATCCCACCTGATAAACATTTTTAATACACTTCACTTCAGTTGCAACTTTACAACTGTATTTGTCTATACATTTTCAAATGTGTCATGGTACTTTTACTGGCCTGAAAAAAAAAAAAAAAGTAATTTTTTTTTACAGCTGATTCCTGCCTGAATGTTTATTTGAATCTGTTATTTCTCCTGGGGATGCTATAAGAGCAACCAATAAATCAATAAGAAGCCCTTTTTAATTAATTTCATTTTATATTAGATTATGTAAAAAGGTATACACAATAGAATTGCATAATATTTTACTATATAAATATATATTATCATCATCATCTATTAATATGACATTTTTCACACAGTACATAGACAGACAGACGACACAAGAATCAGTCTGGAGCTTGAGATCATTGTTCCCCCAATCAGCGTCGTACTGACAGCTCCGGGCGTGGTTTAGGGTGGACAGGCAGCGAAGGTGAGTCTCAAACGACAATGGCGGTTCCTAAAGTGGTTAACATAGTGCTGCAACATTCATTAGAAGAGCAAAGAACAGCACTCAATGAAAAATATGTTTTCACTCAAGAGTTGAACTGGCTCCGCTGGTTAACAGGCTCGTCCAATCACCTGCCTTGTTTTATTTGAAGGCGCCTGCCCTTTTCCAAACGTTATTTTCAATGGACGGCTCCCCAGATGGTTCTGTGCAAACCAACCAGCTGCACGTCAGGCTAGTATTGCATATTAATTAACCCTTCAAGCTGCATCTTCATCCTCGTCATCCTCCAGGCCGTCCATGGTCCTCCGCAGCTGCCGCTCGATGCGGCTGAGCTCCAGCAGCCCGTCCTGCAGGTCCCTGCACACCTCCCGGATCTTGGCGGCGAACTCCGTCTTGGCGCCTTTCTTCAGCTCCACAGAGTCCTTGGCCAGGAAGAAGACGTCGAGGGCCAGGAAGAGGCCCGACATCACCCCCGCGGTTACGCTCAGGGCCTGGGCGGCCCTGGCTGCGCTGCCGGCCGCGCTGAGCACTTGCACGGTGGTGACGAGCCGCTCCGTGTTGATCAGCAAGGCCTTGCCGGCTCGGCCGCCTTCCCTCACCACGTGCTTGATGTTCTTGTTGAGGTGCTGGCTGGAGATGCTCTCGGCATACGCCTCGAAGTCCCACTCCGCTAGAGTCTCCATGCCTTCCTGTCGGGCGGGAGGAACAGCAGATCATTTAACTGTGTAGGCTTGTGTTGCTTCAAGTGGTCCATGAGGGAATGCATTAGCCTCGTGAAGCCATTATGATGGTTTGATCAGTCTGGAACCCCTCTGGAACCCCTCAATTTTAAAGTGTTTGTCGTAAAGGCGGTGCTAACACATTTCAATCAAACGTCCTTAACATAAGATTGGACTTTCTACCTTTATCTCACCCAAAATAGGCTAGAGCACTGGTGGAAACTGAAACATTCAATGTCGCCATCTTGGTAAAAACGTCAGCTCGCCCCTGACTGGCCTGACTAGAGCTTTCCGCTTTCACATTGAAGAGTTCCAGACTGATGCTCGCCAGTGAAATAAAATTCCCCCTGAACTCTCTCTGAAATAGTCATTCCTAGGCTGACACCTGCTGCAGAAGCTTAGGGCACCTTTAATGAACACTTTATATGATGCATTCATAAAACCCTGACAAACTCACCTGCAAGAACTCCAGACACTCTTTTATGTCTTGCATCTCCTCCTGGTACTCCACGATCATCTTCTCCACCTTCCTCCGATTCGTCTTGGAGCGGAGCGTGTCCGTGATGTTGGCGGATGCGGTCGTCACCCCGCCCGCCGTTGCCACGCCGATGCCCACCGCCGTGACGATGAGCGACGCCCCGGCGGTGAACGGCGCCAGTGCCAACCCCGTGATGGTGGTGACGGAGCCCGCCACACTGGCTACGCCTCCGCCGATGCTGGCGGTGACAGTCTTCCTGTGGAAGGAGTCGGCGGCGGCGGCGGTGTCGAGCAGCTCCAGGACGCGCCTGTGGAGGGAGGGGCCGCGCTCGGCGAAGAGGCGGACGAAGAGACGCGCCGCCATGAAGACGCGGTCTGCCGCTTGCTCCACCACACTGAAGACGAAGACAGGTGGGGGACGGTGGGGGGGGATAGTTACCGTGGGATACCGGGATATGGTACGGTGTACACAACAAACAAGCGTGAGCCTGATCAAAATGATCTGAGTCATCAAAATGTGCAATTCCTCGAATGGCCACTGGGCCACGAGGCTTGCTGCAAAAGCGAGTCAATCCCTATAGGCTCCCATGTTGAAATGTCCGAATTTACAGCAAAATTCAACATGTTTACAGCCTGGCACAAAAACTAGTTTTTGTCTCTATAGCTAGTTTCCCTGTTCATGACAACTGTAGGCTATGGGTACAGTTTGTATATAAGTAAATAATCAAAGTAAATATCAGTTAACAATACATTAAGAGATACATTTATCCCATTATAACAGATGCAGATATAGGAGATACAGGCAGAGTCAGGTACTGCAAAGATAACGAAGCCAGAGCCGAAGCCAGCGCAGCTCGAGCTTCAAACCCGTTCTTGAGAAACCTAAGGGTTTGTCCATTTACAGTATATGTACGTTCATGTTTCACTCCCAAAGTGGCAAGAGTGTAAAATTTTGCTCTGGCCTAGAGGTAAAAAAAATCGAGTCCAAAAAATTGGACCTGATCTTAAATTAACCAAAGCATTTTTCAACCGACCCGATTTGCATAAATTAAACAGCCATAAATTAAGACCCATTCCCAATAGACCCGACAACAAAGTACAGTGGATTTTTTTTTTAAACTGACCCATACTCGAGTAGGCCTACCGAAATAAGAAAAAAAATCTTAAATCTTCGGAACAGGTGATGCCATGTTGCCATCAATAGTCAAGGAATAGTGCAGAAAGGTTGGCTGAGGAACGCACAGGTTGCCACACTACCGTCAAATGATAAAAGGAAGCAAGTTAATTTCGGTCAAATAAGAGTTAATAATTTGGATTTATCTCACGGAAGCCAATGCCGGACTTATTCAATGTTTCAATTTATAGTTCATATCATGGACCATGGTCAGATTATTAACAGCAAGCAAGTAAAAGTATAAGCAAGTTGCCTATATGTTCAGGGATGTTGGCAATAGTATCGCTCACCGGCGCCACTGAGCCTGCCTGTTTTATCAAACCATGACAAAATAATTCACTTTTTTCAGTTTCAGCATTTTGTAATTGCTTCCATGTATATATTTAAGCTACATATAATCATGTAAACCTATTTATTAACAGGTCCAGTTTGTAAATCACATTTACCTGAAAATAATAGCAATTATGTTAAACCCGGACCAGTCAAACATTCAAAGTTGGAATTTCGGTGTTTGGAGGACCCGTGAAGACCTCTACTCTGGCTGCCCTGAGTAGACATTCTGATATAGCCGGCAAAGTTAGTTTGGAATGCTTGGTATTGTCGTTTTTTTTTTTTGTGCTGACTCACCCCAGGAAAACATCATAAATAATGGGGAAAGCCGCCACTGTTATCAGCCCTTGCTCCATTTTTCTAAGGAATTAAGGTTTACACAACACGGTTGTGTTCTCTAGTATTCGCTAGGGTGGAACACTTCTCAAGTCCGATTGGTTACCGCCAAACTGCGTCATAGCTCAACGCAACTTTATAAATAAAGCAGATGGATCCTTCAGCTGGACAGTCCATCTGGAGGTTAACATGGTGAATTATTATGAGATGTGCAACATGGGTAAAAATAAAGGTATGAAACGTACTCTTCACCCTCGTCATCTTGGTTCTCCTTGTTCCACGTGCCCCAACCTAAGAATTGACATAGAAGGCCAATTAGAGCATTTCTCTGAAAACCTGCGACCTTCCTTGTACAAACACAGTCCCTCTTCAATCACACACACTCATTCAGAAAATAGAAGAGCCACCTTCTACTGTTGTCCACCACATCAAAAGGCAGTCTTCATCCTGGAATATAAATTGCAGGCGATTAAATACTTAACTTCGCTTTAACTTAACTCCACAAATTACAGCCATATACAGGAAACGCAATACAATTATTCTGTAATAATTAACTGGCGCGTTCTAATACATTCAAAAGCTATTTCAGAAGGAAATTGTACAAATCCAACTTCAATCACATGTACGAAATGTGAGACGAGGTGACCATACTGTACATTTAGAGGATCTATAGTCATTACAGCCCCAGAGACTGGTACATCAGCGACTTTGAACAGTCACATGAAATAATTACGAATATTTAATGAGATAGTGTTGCGCCGGGAGCGCAGCACAAACAAATGCTAAGCGCGAGGGCGCTTAGTGCTTGCAGTGCTGAACAACATATGATCACACAGAGACAAGTCGCCAGCAAAACGCTTCGCTAACAAAACCATTGTTTTTCTATGGTACGGGCATTTGCTTTTTTCTGGCGCCACACTTCGCGTTTTTCTAACGTTTTTTAGACGCTAGAGTTCGTCAATGTGACAGTTGACCATTTATCTCTGTGTGATCGGGGAGTCTTATCAACGCGCTTTTGAAGTGGCCACGCCTTCAGCGATGCGTCTGTGTGATCGAGGTTTTCGAAAATAGGCGCTCTCAGCGCTAAAAAAGGTATTTGGTGGATACAGGCCCTCACAGTAGTGGGTGATGGTTTAGGCTCACATCACAATTACTGAAAAAGGGTTAGCGCGCCCCTCTTCTGTTCAACTTCAACGGTGTGCTAACCACCAGCTGTCAAAAAATCTGTACATTGGACTCCAATAACTCAGTTCACACACTGGTTTGTGAGGTGAGGATATACAAGTTTGTTTGGATATTTGTTAGTATCTGTGACAAAGAATTACGCACAAGGAGATATTTGTGGTGGAAAGACAATCTGTGATTCAAGCAAGGAGTTTTGGGAATTACCCCGTGTGACAAAACAGAATTCTTCCCGCCAAACGTCAGTGTGAGACCTTATTGTTGAGGCAAAGAAGTTAAACAGTCAGGCATTCACTAGAGTTCAGGTACACTGGATTAGGGTGAAGCGCTTGACGTCATCAAAAGCTCTGTTCCAGAACCAAACAAAGCAATGGGGAGTATCCTTCCTATTGTAAACGTCTGAGATAAGAATACATTAAGACATTTGCATTAATATACAGTACCCTGTTACATGATTGCTTACACTATGCATTATGTATGACTAAGATGCCTTTTAAATACATCAAACTCCCTTACTGTATATTAACAACATTAAATGCTCTACAGTCAAAACGTATTTATTGCTTTGGACGTGTAACCAAGGGCAGCCACACCTAGATGGTGTTCCACACATGACACATCCCAATACACACTGGCCTCATTCTCTAGTCAAGCGGTGCACCTGTGCGTAATTGTGAAGGATATATATAGTATACACACACACACACATATATACTGTACATATACATACATATACTGAGCAGGTTGTTATCACTGCACCACACTGTCAGCCGCTCCACCTCGTACCTGTAGACAGACTCCCCCCCCTAAGAAATGAGCCCCACCACCGTGATGTCATCAGCAAATTTCACCATGGTGTTGCTGTGGTGGGTAGGGGTACAGTCATATGTGTAAAGAGAATAAGGGAATAGAGCAAGGGGCTCAGAACACAGCCCTGGGGGGAGCCGGTGCTGAGGCTTAAGGCCGTGAATGTGTGATGGCCCACTCTGACCCTCTGTGTACGCCCAGAGAGGAAGCTGTTTATCCATGTGGAGTGTGGAAGCCCCAGGTCCCCCAATTTGGTCACTAGTTTGTGTGGGAGGATGGTGTTAAATGCTGAGCTGTAATCCACAAAGAGCATCCGTACATAGCTCCCCTGTTGCTCCAGATGGGACAGTGCAGTATGGAGGGCTGTGGTTACGGCGTCCTCTGTGGATCTATTCGCTCTGTAGGCAAACTGGTGGGGGTCAAGGCCTCGGGGCAGGCGTGCTGTGATGTGCCTCCGGACCAGTTTTTCGAAGCACTTCATCACCCGGACCAGTTTTTCGAAGCACTTCATCACCACTGGTGTGAGTACAACTGGCCGGTAGTCGTTTAGGCTGGAAATGTGGGGTTTCTTGGGTAGGGCAGTGTGTGTGTATATACATACATACATATATGTATATATACATACACACATATGTATACATACATACATACATATGTATACATACATACATACATACATACATACATATATATATAAAGAGAGTATTTATATAGTATATATATAGAGTTATTGTCTTTGTCTGTCATTGTTACATACATACATACATATATGTATATATATACACACATACATACATACATACATACACACACACATACATACATACATATATATATAGTTATTATATATATAGAGTTATTGTCTTTGTCATTGTTCTGTTTCGACATGTCAGTTTATTTCGTTATTGCCGTTTTCGGCAGTCTGCTCTACCCAACCCTCCCTAGAGGCGGCCAGTGCTACTGCTACTGTACATACCGTAGTGCTCTCCTTCTGTGTCTGTCTGGGCTGTCTTTCCACCTCAGGGATGGTGTCATAATCAACATACCAAATAGACTGCATAGAAGAAAAACATTTGGTAGTTTACAAATTCAAATCCCTTTCACGAGTGATGGCATGTTAACATGACACATGCTGTTGTTGTTGCCAAATCTGCACACCCATATGATAAAACTGAATCTGATATAACAGACTGAAGCCGACCTTTAGGTAATGGTTATTCATCCTGCTTAACAGATAGTAAACAGATAGAGCTGTAATTGAACAGTTATCCCCGTTTAACAGATACATTATGTATCTGTTAAACAAGAATAACAGTTCAATTACAGTACAATACAAAATGATGCACTGTATCACACATCAGTTTGTGATTCTGTGAAATGATGTATCACACATAATTTTGTATTGTACTGTAAGAAGGTTTTCTCGTTCAACAGCTGGAACAGTTTGCATTGTACTGTAATGGAACTGGGCGTTAACACTGTGTCTTACATGTCTCTCTATGGTGCCTTCATCCAGACTGCCTGAACTGGAGGAGTCATCGCTGTGGAGCGACCAGCTGTCCTGCTCAGAACATAAATACAAGTTACGAATAACACTACATGTTTGTTTTTGCCTAGAAGGTTAAAATATGAATTTGTCACATGCTCACAGTACAAATGGGCAGTGAAATGTATTTTAGGCTAGTCCAAATAGACAATAGTAGAGAAATACTAATATTAATAACAAATGTATTATAAAATGATCAAAATAAAAATAGAGAGAAATTTAGTGAAATATGTATTTATAAAAGTAAAATATAAAAATCACACAACATTAAACACCATTATCTGTGTAGATTGGATACTCTGGGAAATTGTAGAGCCTGTCTGATATTACTTGGCATCTATATCAACCCAAGAAGGACAGTAAACAGCTCAGTCAGATGTATGTTGCGTAGTAACTTTTTTTACAATACACATTCAACATAAATGTATGTTTGAGTTAAAAACCAAAGTGTCTAAGTCGAACTGGAATCACCATGGAATCTACATTTTCAAACTGCGCATGAGCCACACTCAAACACATGGTATTACAAAGAAAAGCTTCAAAGACAATGGAGTCACGTGAATATGTGATGTGCAAATTAGAAACCTGTACTTAAGAAACCACTATCTACATTCCCATTGTCAACTTTCTTGGAAATGGAAATATTGTCAGGTGTAGAAACACGTGCTGATGTTGCGAAATAATGTGTGTTGACGTGCCCATGGCTACCTGACAACAAACTATGTCGCCATCACCTGGTAAACTTTAAGTGCTGCAGGAGGGCTCACTGTGCAAAGCCTTTTAATAGCAGAAATATGTCAGAAAAGGGGCGCTGCAGTCCTATGTAAATGACCATCGGAGCAAATGTTACAATAGCCAACAGCAACCCGTTGTCAACTTTAAAACAAACGTTTTGAAAAGAAAGATAATTCCTTAAAGTGATATTCCTCGATTTGTGTATTGAAACAGCCAATGTTGTTTTGCTTTGTGTTTCCTCTCAACATAATTGTCAGAATAGGTTATATTTATCTTAAATATGTTACTTACATTAGCTGTAGTTACGTTTAACCGATTATTACTAAATTATGTTAAACTTGTTTTGGATTTACTCTCACACACACACACACACACACAGTATATATTTCATTGCTGTCAACACGATACCTGTGTCTGTGTAGGTACATTTTCTTCATCATGCCTACAAACATCCCTGGGTTGTGAAATCACCATAACAAGACAGGGGGTAGGGTAGGGGCTAGGGACTATAGTAGGTGAATATGGCTAACGGGAAGCTATTGGGAAGCTAATCTGTTTGTGTAGGTGTGGCCACGGTCTGACGCTGTTGTTTGTTGTGTTTTTGCCTGTTTCTGTCTGCCCATCAACAGATCTACAGAATACAGGGACACAGGCAAAAACACAGAAACACACAGGCGTTTATGGCAAGCCGTTTTAACATGTATTCACTAGAGTTGACTATCCGGAATTAATGTAACAGATATCTGCATTGTAATTTGAACTAGTTGTAATGAATTGTGACTAGCCATTATTTTGATTCAAGATATCTACAATGTCATTTTGAATACTCAAAATAGTAATTATAGATATCTGTAATTCCGTTTTGACTAGTAGGTTTCAAACGGCTATCGCCATTCATGTCTATGGGGTTTTTCATTACAGATATCTGTAAATCAGTTGCAGATATCCTAAACGTCTATTGTCGATATCTTTAACAAAATAGCGATATCTACAACTGATTTTGACTAGGTAAAACGTTATTTAAGATATCTTAAAAGGACGATGTAGATATCTTGAATTGAGGGTGATTTAAGATATCTTGAACTGTAATTGTGAAATGTAATGTAATACGTGAAAGTCGGGGTGGGTTTGGCAGTGGCTTGTTAAATTTAAAGCAACAGTCACTGAAAACAGACAGTTATCTGAGATAGACAGAGTCGTGGTATGATGGAGCTATTCCACATAAACTATGTGGTATTTTCACCTAGTCAACTGCATTGCATTGAGAAGTCAAGGAACTGTGTCAACAAGTGAAAAGGAGCATGAAATTACTCCTTTAATGTCCAGTTTTGCTAAATATTTCTTTCATCCTTTCCTGTCAAAGCACACAGACCTCTAGCCTTGATGGCAGGACACAACAGTCTTGTCCATGTGAATTATTTTGTGATACATGTAGTGTGCATAGATTTTGCATTGTCATGTGTATTCATGTGATTTATATTAAATGAGCATATTTGTGATGTTGATAAGGTCACATCTATAATGGGTGGATCTTTAGCAGAGGACTGTGTTGTACCTGATTGCCCTCAAGCTGTTTCCCAGCTGCTGGCACTAGAGAATGAGTAGTATTGATTGGACAAACCTCCTCCTGCCGCCAGGATGAAAGAAACAGAAAATAAATGTAAAATTCGAAAAGCAATTATACTGTAGCAACATATTTGTATTCAGTGCTAGTTGTTGAGTGGAACACGCTTACAGTGACATGGTTGAGTTGGTTTACAGTTGCAGTGCATATTATCCAGGGGCATGTGCAACAATTGAGACCAATAAGGACTACAGTAATGAGGATTACATGTGGACTACAGTAATAAGGAATAAATGTGGACTACAGTAATGAGGATTACATGTGGACTACAGTAATGAGGAATAAATGCAGACTACAGTAATGAGGAATAAATGTGGACTACAGTAATGAGGATTACATGTGGACTACAGTAATGAGGAATAAATGCAGACTACAGTAATGAGGAATAAATGTGGACTACAGTAATGAGGATTACATGTGGACTACAGTAATGATGAATAAATGTGGACTACAGTAATGAGGATTACATGTGGACTACAGTAATGATGAATAAAGGGGGGCTACAGTAATCAGGATTACATGTGGACTACAGTAATGAGGAATAAATGGGGACTACAGTAATGATGAATGCATATGGACTACATTAATGAGGAATAGAAAATATAGGATTTACACTTCGGCTGACGGGCGAACTGTTCAGCCCTGTAAAACATTGCCCTGTACCTGTGTGGAGGATTTGAACGGGTTGAATTTCTGCATTATCCCAAACATTCCTGGGTTCTGAAACACACTCGCGCACAGTGTTGTACTTGTATTCAGTTCTTTAAGTCGGCAACAATGATGATTCCATCATATTCATCATCGTCCCATTTCACACAGCAGATTATCTGGCAGCTCCCCTGTCTGTTGTAGTGAATCTGATTATGAAGTAGCTTAAGAGACCTGTATGGAACAAAGACAATGGACCTAAATGGGCTCACCTTCTGAATAATAAATAAATAAATAAATATATATATATATAAAATGTATCCCCTTTGAAACCTACCAGGGCTCTCAAATAATCATCAACTACAACATTTTAAAGGCAAGCACAAACAAATGTACTTATATATTCAAATGCTTTATTATATGTTCCCTTATTTATTGAAATTAAACTTCCTTTTTTTGAACAAGAGGGAACTCGACCCTCTTGTGACTAACCACTGTGGAACTGGGCAGAGAGCTGTGTGCTATTGGGAAGTAACTGATTATACGCAGTATGTTACTTTAACAAAAACTGTAACTAGAACTGTAATCCATTACAGCTACCAGCTAAAGTGGTGTAATCAGATGACAGGTATTTTTTAATTAAGTAGATTATTACTTCTAGGACTACTTTCAAATAATTTAAAAAAGGAAGTTTGCAGAAGAAAAACGCCAATCGTCTGTTCTCTTTCATTAACGTCAATCAATAATTGAAATATATGATCTCCGGGCAACAGTCACAAAAGTAGAAAGATTTGGCAAGCCAACGCATAGCTTTGGATCGCATTTAAAAAAAACAATGTTTATTCGTGAAGTGATCTAAAAGTAATGGAAAGTAATTAGATTATGTTACCTAATTTAGGAAATAGAAAAATTACGTTACTGATTATAATTTTAGTCTGGTAATTAGCTAACTGGAACAGATTACATTTAATAAGTAACCTACCCAACCCTGGCTATTAAAATAATCTAATCTAAATAGGCCTAATACAAGGGGATATGCTACAGGTACTGAGGTGGTAGCCATTGGAGCATAATACAAAATATAATGGAGTAAACCAACCGAAATCACTGTCGGAGTATGCGTTTTGGGACAAGATCAGTCACATATGTACATGTACACATATGTAGACTACCCGTCCCTCCCAGTCCCACAACAAACGTCATAGTAGGCCTACATGATGCAGGGTAAATTAGTTAATGTAGTCAATTTGTTTTCAGATTAAATTTACTGTTAAAGTGTTCGACTAAAAGATAGGCCTATTTATGACACTGCTAGGCTACACGCCTACTATTATTTAGGCCACCTCATCGCTGGGTCTGTTTGATAGATCAGCGTAGTTTTTTTTCTTCTGAACAACTACTGAGAGTGATCTGGAGGGGAGATAGCGAGTAGCCTATGGCATAGCCTATGTGGTTTAGGCTATTTGCTATAACTTAAAACATGCAAACCAACCAGGATAAGGACATAACAAGCAAAACAGCGGAAGTAAGCTAAGGCTCATAATGTAGGCTACGAGGAAAGATGTTTCAATACAAGTAAGTTGTGCATCATGCTCACTGTTTCCGCACCCTACAGAGGAATGTTAGTCAAAAATAAACCCGTGAGTTTATTTACCTACCTTAAACAGCGACCTCAACGCAGACAAAGCCCTCATAAGTTAAACGCTGCAAGAGAAAAAAAAAATAGGAAAAATATTTTGTCACTTCCTATAGACAGAGGCTTCGTTTTGAACTGAATCCTAACCAGTTATGCGCAGCGTGACTAATGTGTTAAGTTGCAACAATGTTATACTGTGCTTTGAGGAAAAAGTCAAAGTGATACATGACCCGCATGTTTCCAATATTTAACTAGTTGGCTGAAGAAACTATGCTGAATATAACTGCAATATTTAAGTAAGATGCCAATTACACTTAATTTATGTAGCCTAGGATAAGTTTAGAACATGTTTACAAATTTGCTTTGTTACATAACACAAAGCCGGCACAAAAAGACATTTGTTTTGTAGATTATTTGCTGTAACAATGCTTGTTGACAATATATACCACTGATTTTTTAGATTTTAATGGTGCCACAGAACATGCATTTGTGGGATGAGCAACAGAGCTGATCATTAAAACACTTTACCACAACAGCTTTCATTTGCGGTCGACTCATGTTTGGGGTCTTTTGGTGAATTGGATTATTAAAGTGAAGAAACAAATCTTATTGGCAATTTAACCAGTAGGAGCGTCAGTAGTGTGCCACAAATCCACAACAGTCTGGCACCTCATGCTGGTCACCAGCCTAGTCAGACACTGCTGTGGGATGGCATCCTATTCGTCGCAAGTCACACCAAAGCTGATCACATATGTCCTTACTTTTTGTGGAGAAAGTGAGAAAAAATAAAGTTAATTGATCCACATTCAATATAAACGTTTTTATTCACAAAGTAATATTTTACAATGAGTTAACCCCCCCCCCCCCACACACACACCATGTGGCATTTCAATGTACAAAATAAATGTAGCCTACAGTATAAATATATATGTGCTAAATATAGTATCAACATTTGAAGTAGTGCACACCTCACCACGTGCTTGTTAAATGTCAGAAGAAAAAAAAACATTAAAATCCAATGGGGATTCTTTCCCTAGTGATGCCAGTGTGGAAATGTAATCTAACTGGAACAGTGATTTACACCCCCCCGGGTTAAAACTATTTGTTAGTTTACATTTTATTAAAAACTTATATTCTCTTTACACACTTAAATGTTAGTCCATAGCAAGTAAAAATACAAGTAGGCAGTGTATTAATAAGTCACATACCGGAAATAAAAATTAAAAGCACACAATGACCATGTGCTTTCAGCTAACAATATTAAAAGTCAAAAACAATATTACCCCAACATACATATGAGCGGTGTGACAGTGCATAACGAGGTAACAAAGATAGAACACGGTTCCCATATCCAAATTGGTTGCAGCTACACTGAAACTTAAATAGAATATTAAGATGTGCAATAAATGCATGCCCCATGACTTGGTGGCAGTTTGTCATTTCGTCCATCAGAGGGAGCTAGTGATCAACATTCAAGGGAAAAAAAAAAATCAGAATTCTGCCCTTTCAACCTTCTTTTTTTAATCTCTGCAAGACCACAGGAGTGTTCACAAGCTGCCGCTGGTCTCCAGCAGCTCCTCCCTGATGGTGTTGAGCTCCATCAGCCTGTCGTTGAGCATGGTGGCCACCTCCTTGATCTGAGCCACCACCACCTTCTTGCAGCCCTTCTTCAGCTCGCGGGAGTCCTTGACGAAGTACTGGTCCATGCCCCGGAAGAGACCCTGCACCGAGGCCACGGCCTCATCTGTGATCTCAGATGCCCGCATGGTGGGCCGGTCCACCAGGCCAATCATCTGCACAGCCTGTCGGACCTCCCAATCTTCGGAGTAGTGCTGGGTGCCGGCCCGGAGGAAGGGGTGGCCCCGGAGCCGGTACAGGCCCTGGTTGATGAAGCGCAGAATCTGGCCGATGTCCTGCAGGTGGGCCTCGTACTCCTGGAGCACATCCTCCACCTTGGGGGGGGGGGGGGGGGGGAAGGGGGGTGGGGAACAAAGGTGGGGGGGGGGGGGGGAAAAACACA
>JAODOY010041645.1:0-20137 GCA_025399855.1 Forbesichthys papilliferus
TGTCTAATGTATGTTATTTAACTTGCAAGCATTGACCCATGAGCATGCTCATTAACTGCCGCCACAGTCCATAAAGTATGTGTAGTTATTTCAAGTGAGTCACATCACTGTCCGTTTCCAGTCACAGAGCCCCGAGGAGCAGCCCAGTACTGGGGTTTTGGGTCGTATCGGGAGCTGGTTCTCCCCGTGGAAGGGTAAAAGTCCCACCAGTCCTACAGAGAATGCTTTCCCTGTCAGCTACGCCACCCCCAGGGCAGAGGCCGCAGGGGAAACCAGCCAAGAGCTTGTGAGAAGCGTCCAGGCTGAGGAACAGAAGGGACCCAGCGTTGGCCAAAAGCAGCACGGCCTCTCTGGAGATTGTTCCTCCCGCGAAGAGGGGGAAGACGCCGCTCAGTCTGCCCACGGAGAAGGCGCAGTCAGCAGCGAGCCAGCACAAGGAGGTCCCACAGAGGAGGAGACTGTGCTGCAGCCTGAACCGAGGATAGGAGGAGGAGGAAGAGGCAGGGAGAGGGAAGGGTGTAGCAACAGTCCTGTAGAGGGCGGGACTCCCACCTCTGAGCAGACAGCCAGTCACCTGACACGTGTATCTTCCTCCTCGTGTGAGCAGGAAGCGGCTTGGAAGTCTGACCAGCCCCATCCCCGGCCCTGGGAAAGAGCGCGCGTGCCGGCAGCCAGGAAGCTTGACATCTACCTGGAAGAGACCAGTGTTGTTCTCAGTGGACAAGACAACCCTGCTGGACAGGCAGTAGTTTGCACCACGGTGAAGAAAAGCCTCCAGGTCATTTCCCAGTCACAGCCGGCACAAGGCATTGATTCGGTGAAGAGTCCGGAGAAAGTGGGGGATAACAGGAGGGTTGTGTGTCATTCTGTCGAGAGCCCTGGTCAGTACAGAGCCCCGGTGGGGGTCTCCCTCAAGCCCCATCTAGACACGCTCTCAGAGGCTGAACCTGGGACACAGGAGGAAGAGACCGACAGCATGGTTCGCAAAAACACAGGCAAGAGGAAATCTAGGAAAAACTCCCAGGGAGATGCAGGTAACTCCTCCCAGGAGAATGCGTCTTCCACGGTCTCCCTTACTGCAGGTAGCCCCCAGGCCAGCGATCCTCACCTGGGAGAAGCACATGTAGTCCCTGCCCCCTCTACACCCTCCCCTGCAGTGTCACCTGGGGAAGGGATAGACTCCTCTCCCACACAAGCTAGTCTGATGACAACGCCTACCGGAAAGCAGTCAGACATTCCCCAGGACTTAGCCTCACCTTTAGCCGCGTGTAGCGTGGATGGTGCAGCAGTAATGGAGCCTGATTCTAGGTTCTACAAGGTGCAGAGGAAAACTGAGACGGCAGAGACCAAACGCAGGAGTTTAAAGGTTTCTCAGACAGAGGTGAAGTTTTTTCCAAAGAAGGTCTTGGTCACCACAGAAAGAGCGCGAGAAGGCACTGTGTCGCAAGGCATTCCTTCAGGAGTAAAGGACGCTGACGATAAATCTAACATCAAAGCAGTGGTTAATAGCAGGTACGTTCTGTGTAAGCAAAGTTGCCTCGCCTTATTGTTCACAATGACAGAGGAAAGTCTATTAAATGTCATGGACAATGAAGAATATTTTTATGTTGTGTGTAATAACAACTAGCAACTAGCACCAATGTAGCTTGCCTCTAAAACCTATCTCTGCTAGTGGATTGAGTCATATGATAAAGTGCATTTTTAGCTTTCCATTTCAAAACAAATAAAATGTACCAATTGCTTACAAACAATGAAATATACATAAATATTTGGGGTGGCCTTGTGGCTTTGTGACTTTGTATTAGTTATATACAGTAATGTGCTTTAAAATGCTTTGCAGTTTCATGAAATCACATTGAAATATGTTTGTGTTTTACCTTATACCTTTTATATTCACAGACCACAGGACCTTGAGGAAATAGTTGAGGAGCCTAAGCCTGTGAGTTGCCATATTTCTGATAAAATCAGCTTATTTGAGAGTCAGCCAGAGGGGCCTCCTAAAAAGATCTTACAAAGCCACAGGAGCGCTGATGTCTCTCCAGTCAGGACTGTACCTGACAGAGTGAAGGCCAACGTCAATAAAGGCCTTGTGTTGTCACAGCACAGGTCAACGGAACGCGATGGCAGCACTAGGAGTGAAAAACCCAAGACAGTGAAGGAGAAGGCGAGGAACTTTGCAGAGGCATGCAAATCAGAGGACAAATCTGCACTGCCTCAAAAGTCAGCCATGACAAAAATGCCTCAGTCAGTGTTGGCGACTGTGTCGATGCCGTCGGAACTGGACCTTCAGGCCAAACAGGCTGCTACGCAGATAGCATCCAAACCAGATTGGCCAGATACCAATAATATGACATCAAATATATCTGTTGCTAAAATAGAGAAAGAATTTAATACAAAAAGCAAAAAGCTTTCAAAACCAGAAGAGCTATGTTTACAATCAAACAGTGTTGAAGTTGATAGTCCAGCTCAAGGGCCAGGTGATAAAGAGGAAATAGCCAATCAAATTAGTCCACGGGGTAAAGCTCCTGCTAAGATAGGCTCTCGCATTAAGAGAAAAAAAGTCAGAGAGCCTTACAGTCCTAGCAGCCCAAATAAAGATGTCAAATTGGGCAGCCCTACTAGCAGTAAGGATGAGGTTAGTGTCGTTGTAACACAGGACCAAACTAATGCTTGCCTTACCAGTAAGGACGAGGTTAGTGTCGTTGTAACACAGGACCATACTAATGCTTGCCTTACCAGTAAGGACGAGGTTAGTGTCGTTGTAACACAGGACCAAACTAATGCTTGCCTTAGCATTAAAGATGAGGCTAGTGTTACTATAACACAGGACAAAACTAATTCTTGGCTTAATAGTAAGGATGAGGCTAGTGTTGTTGTAACACAGGAAAATACAAATGCGTGTGAGGATACTGCTCCTCCAACCGAAGAACTCACAAAGACATTGACATCACTGCCAGGTAAACCTCTGGGAACTGTAACAGAGTCAGTTAGTGATACCAACAAGCAGACATTAAGCAAAATTTCAGACACAGAAATATACATGTATTTTAAAGGCAACACTGAAAATAAATCCATTGTCAACAAAGACAAATCGGATGCTCCTATTTGCAGCAGTGGAACAAAGGTGCCCATTGATAAAGTTCAAGATATTTTACCAGCAAAGGAAGAGTCTGCCAAGGAGCACAGCCCCCAAAATATTGAAAAGACGGAACATGCTTTCATAGAAAATGATAGAATATTAGGCCCTTCTCATTTGCTTCTATTAGAAGAACGTCCACTTGAAAGTGAAGTGAAGCAAGATGTACCCATTGAATATTCCAAACTAGATAATCACAGTGATAAACTGAAACAGCATGAAAAAAAGCAAGATGAAAACCGAGAAAACAAAACAGCAGTAGGTCTGGAGGAGAGACAAAGCACAGAGAAGAAAGCACAAGTGGATATGAAAGCCTCTGAAAAAACACATCAGTCTGAGAATACAGACAAGGGAAATGCACAGCAGCAGCACACAAAGCATACTGCAAATGGCATGGGTTCTGACATTAAACAAGACACCCCAGGGACAGAGGCTAGCAAGGCAGAGACCCAGAGAATAAAGAAAAACAAGCATATTAAAGACAGTCCACAAATCTACCCCAAACACCCAGATACCGTCAAAACACCTTTAAAAAATAATGTTGGATCTGCAGCATTTCCTATTGAGATGCAAACCATCAATATAACAACTACTAAGCATTTAGAGGAAAATACTGTTTATGTTGAGACAAATGAGATTACTAGCATGGCTGAGATTGATAAAGATCCACCGAACAAGGAAGAGGCAGCTACAAATATGTCTGAGTTAAAAGTGGATTCTATGAGAAGCTCTGAAATAATAATACAGGCAGCAGTAACCACGGCAGAACCACAACCTAAATCTACATCTGTGGAAAAAACAGAGAAATCTCCCGATGACTCACAAGCACGTGAAGTCGACAATAGCACAGACTTCTCTAAACCAGAACTTTCATTTAAAGGAGCCACGGCAATGGAAGAGATGACTGAATTATTTAATAAGACTTCGGCACTGAAAGCTGTTGTTCCCACACAGGACAACACAGTGAATCCTATAAAACAATCTGTAGAATCAGTTAAGGAATCTAAGCCTACACCTATTTCTGTTCCTCGGTCTGTAAACAGTGAGAGAACAGTCCCTAAAGCTGGAGAGGAATCACGTATAAGCTCATTGGCAACAGTATTGAAAGATTCAGAAAATATAACACAGTTCTTGCCTAATAAGTCACAAGCTGATGAATTAAACAAGACCCGGCAAACAAAGGCCAGCAGTTCAGCCAAACCTACAGAGGTTCAAACAATCCAAAGTCCATCTGGTACTATAGCTGCTACCACTGCACAAGGAGGGACAACGGATAAGGAACTAGGCCATGTATCCTTGCCCATTGGCAATAGAGATAAACACCCCCACTCAGACCTGCCCCTGAGCCAGATACCAGAGTCACTTCCATGGTCAGCGCAGGCTACAAAACTACTCGCTAAACCAAGTTCTGGTTCCTCCCAGGGTCCGTCACAGAAAAAGATCCCTTCACTACGAGGGCGAAGCTTAGATGATTCCTCGTTACGGCGAGAATCCCCTTCCAGCTGGCTAGATGTTGACTTTCCTCAACATAGGCTCAAAGCCCCAGAGTCCAAATTATCTTCGTCTGGAAGTGAGAGCAATCTCCTCGACACATCTGGTGAACTTGATGATGATGATTTTGTTGAAAAAATTAAGAAGCTTTGTGCTCCGTTCTCCTTCCCACCTCGTAAACACAGTTACCTTCGGGCACCACAACCTCCGTTTGCTATGCCGGCCATCAAGGAAGACCGATTTGAGAAAACATTTGACCCTGAGGGTTTCCAGTTTGGCTTAAGAAAGACCAAGTTTAGTTCGGACTCCAGCCTAGTTAAGCTGAAAAGCACCGAGACAAAAGCAGGCCTGAAACCAGCCAGGGCCAGTATAGCGGACAGGAGCATGTTGCTTACAGGTATGGATACCTTCTCTAGACTCAGGGAGAAGACTGCAAATGTGGATAAGCAAAAGGCGGCAGAGGAAACCAAAGACGACCAGATCCAGGTGAAGTCTCGTCTAGATGGAAGTCGCATCCTGAGCAGCCTCTATGCCTCCAACACCAGGGGAAATAGGAACGGCCTGGAGGCTGGAACAACGGACACCATCCACTCTGGGGCTTTGTCACCCAACGAACCCTCCCAGCCCATCCCACCACCAGTCTTCCCGGCGCCCTTGTCAAGTCCAACTTCTACAGTAAGTGGGATATTGACAGAGAAAAGCCTTGACCAGGCTGATGGAGCTGAAGCCCCAGCTGAGGAGGCTTTCGTCAGTGACTCATATCCTCCCCTTCCTTCCTTTAACGACATCAAACTGCCAGACTATTTAGAGAAGTATCTCCCCAGAGAACCAGCTACACCAGTGGCGAGCACAGGGGAAATGGAGCAACATTGCAAAGAGGTTAGTAAAGTCACTATGCTTTTAATAAATCAATCGCCCTTTGACATGAAGTAGTTGTAGTAATTTTAAACATAGGCCATGTTTAACAGACGTGCGTTGCGCAAAGGGGAATAGCAAACGCTAGCAAACGATGGTCCTCCACCCAATAAGTGTTGATTCAGTAAATGCATACAAAGGCTTTATTCTTTGCGTGATGACTTCTGTCAGCTGGTAGGAGGGATCACGCCAGCATGCCCAGCGGCCGGGACAGAAGTGCATGTGAAACCAGGACTCCTGCTGTCAGATGGAACACCCCCAGGCGGTGCTGAAACTCCATCAAAGACTCCCCCCCAGCAACCTGAGCTCCAGCCTCAGGCTCCATTACAGAGGATGCATAACAATGATGTATGTGTGCCATTGTAAACTGAAAAAGAGTGTTTGTATGAGTTGGTTGGGTTTGTTTGCACCAGGCTAGCATGTTGGCAGGAATGCTATAATTGGTGACATCTTGTGTCATCATATTTAAAACAATTTAAATATTAAAAAGTAGGGTTTTATAAATGCTCATGAATGGAACATTTAACTTATTACAGAACAGAGCAGTAAACAAATAGATAAATCTAATTAAAAAACTGAAATGTCAGGACAATAAAGTATTGCCTCCTCTTAGTATTCTGGATGCATGCCTGTTGCTGTGCTCTGTGCTTTTCACTGTATGGTAATTGTATCTGGGTTTCTTTGCATTGCAGATAAGACCAGCTAAAGGGCTTCACAGGCGGCCTGGAAAGGTAGGCGCAGCTCTGCACACAAAATAGAAAGAAAGCCATAGTTCTGAAACACTGCGTGAGCATTCTGGAGGAAGGATTTATAGTTGTGTGCAAACATCTGCTTTTTATATTACATTCTTAGGGGTAAACATGGCATTAAAACAGTTCAAATGCTCAGCTGGGTATAATTACACAATGCGAGCTTCGCTGCTTCCAGTGCAATGCAAACCTTGTGGTAGGGTACTGCAATGGTTGTTAAAAGAGAAACAACCTCACTACACACAGTACAGCACTATGCAAAGTGAATACCATTGAAATACAGACACGTTACATCTTATAATAACAATATTAATAATACACGTTTTTTACATAGCACTTTTGAAACATGGTTGCAGCTCAAAATGCTTTACAGTTTAAGAAAATAAAAAAGATTAAATGGTCAAATTAAAATAAATATACAATAATACACAACATGAATAATAGACAGGATATTACAAACAAGATAGTACATGATACATTCTATGTAATTATTCACTGGAGGCAGATTTCCTTTATCTCTTCAAGACATAAGATTATTTCTCATGGAGAACTAACAAATTTGAGACAATGAGTTTATTCCTCACGAATGTTAATAGCCCTAAACATGTGAGGTACCCAAACAATTACAAATGTGATAAAATAGGATTATTGCTCACGGAAATCTCACTTATGCTTCATCTTTTCCTGGGCTAGGATCTTCTGTCATTGTTGGCATTGCCGATTTATTTTCGATTCTCTCAGTTTTCATAACTTCACTCAAAGCAGAAGAATTACTAAGGGTCAATCTGGTGAACAAATTCATCTTTATGCGTTTACAGCATATTGGAAAAAATACCATTTGTGTCAAAATAATTGAAGTGCTCCATCATGCTGCAAATTCCATTTTGAATTAAAATCGTTTCAAGGAACGGGTAAAAGCTTGTACTGTAATGATGTTTACTAGTGATTCAGTCTTATGGTTTAATGGTTTAAGATAAAAATGACCCAATGATTCTCTGCAGATGGTGTTGTTCGAGAGCCCTCAGTTCGAGGGCAAGGCTTATGAGATCTTCAGGGACATAGCAGATGCTACCAGTCTCCAGCTGTCCCCCTGTGTCTCCGTGAGAGTGGTGCGTGGATGGTGAGTGACCATCCTGTAGAAAAACAACCGCTGGCCAGATATCTTTTTATTAGCGGAACACGAATGTGTTCTCTCTTTTGAAACTACCGTGACTGACCAAGGTTACGTGCCCAAATTTATCCCAGTTATTTGTGGTGGTTCCATTCAGCTGGATCCTCTATGAGAAGCCGGACTTCCAAGGACGCTGCATTGCCCTGGAGGAAGGCAGCATAGAGCTGACAAACGTGTGGGCGGAGCCAGAGTCAGGAAGAGGGACGCCCGCCGACCCCCCCATGCTAATTGGCTCTGTCCGGCTGGCCATCTCAGTCAGTGTTGCAGTACACTCGAACCTCTCTGTTTTGCTTGCACAGACTATCGCCTCGCTTGGCCTTTTACATGCTGCGGGTTGCTTGTAAGACAGTCAAGAGCAACAGGGGTGCAGATGCATTTCATGGGCAATTTAGCAGCGCATTCACAGCACAATAGTGGGAACGCCACATTCAGCCCCATCCCCGCCTCCAGCATCACGTAGTCTTTGTTTTCTACCTTTCATAGGATTACAGCCTTCCCCATATTGACCTGTTTACTGATCCGGAGGGCCACGGGAGAGTGACGCCGTACCACGATGACACAATAGAGATTTGTTCCTTTGGCAACCCACAGAGCACTGCCTCCATCAAGGTCCATTCTGGGGTGTAAGTGTGGCCGGCTGTTACAGCCCTCCTCTCTCAAATGCCTGAAAAGGAGGTTGTTGGCTTCTGCATACGTCCGTGCGTGATGAGCGGACCACAAGACATCATTAGTTTCCCGCCTCGGCTTGATTAGCATGTTTCAAAGAGAATCAAGTTGAGATTGGATGTCTAGGAGGAGCAGAACAGCACCGTTAGCAAAATCCCATTGTGCGTAATAAATGGCGTGTGCCTTGGCTCCTGGCTAGCGTCTACGAGACGGAGAGGTAATGAACACTGCAGAAGGCTTACACTTATTTGTAATGGGAAATGTGTTCGTTCCATTTTTTTTTTTTTACCTTGGGGCTTTAGCTGAGCGGCAGTGCATCCAGATAATCATTACTTCTCTTGCCTGGTATTTTCCCGCTTTGGCTCGGTTCACTCTCGCTCATCCCCAGGAATGTCCCTCCTGCCCCTGCATGTTGTACAGGAGTGAGCACGGCTAAGAGGCACGATGTAAAGGCAGGGAGAGGTGGAGAAAGGAACGGAACAAGGAGAGTGAGAGAAGTGGGTGTTAAATGAGAAGGAAGATGCCGAGCACCTGATGGATGTTAACAGAAACAGCCATCTCCCCTCAGAACCGCTGTCTATTTTTAAAACAAAAAACAATACAAATCATATTAATAAAGGAAAAGGTATCCTGATATCAGATTCCCGGTAAACAGCTGTCTGCTACAACTGTGCGCCACGGTTATCATTATATCATTATGATTGTTGCCCAGCATTACATAGCTTTCACCATCACAAGGTCTTCCCCTTCAGGCAGGGTTAGTAATTCTCGAGAACGC
Source organism: Forbesichthys papilliferus (assembly GCA_025399855.1). Lineage (NCBI taxonomy): Eukaryota > Metazoa > Chordata > Actinopteri > Percopsiformes > Amblyopsidae > Forbesichthys > Forbesichthys papilliferus. The sequence goes on from JAODOY010041645.1 coordinate 8,907, forward strand.
TGGCTAACTTCGATCTTAAATCAAAACAACATCCCTCACACATTGAAACGCATTGTGAAGCAAAGCGTAGTACTACTACGGCTTTGCTGTCGGTGTTTGCTACTTTGTTTATGTTCCTATTTACGGAGCCAGGGCTGTGTGGAGGTATCAGATTATTACTATTGTTATAACACGTATAGAGAACGGTAGGATAGCGAAATGTGAGGAAGTACTTGGTGAATTTGATCAAAAGTGTAATAGCTGTCAGTTATCTTGCAATAGCTGACTATGCCTTTAACTTGATTTCTCAGTGGAATAACTTCACACTGTAGATAGCAAGTCCTTGTTTAAGGCTTTGTCTTGTTGTGTTGTTTGGCCTTGGAGTGTAAAAGCAGACTGCTTCTTCTGCTAATGTAGGTTAATGTTGTAGTCACTGCTACCCAAGCGTTAGCAGACACCTTCTGTATGTGAGTCTTGTCATACGTGTGTCTTGATGTTGCCCTAGGTGGTTGGTGTTCGGTGATCCGGGGTACCAGGGCATGCTGGCTGTGATGGAGCAGGGGGAGTATCCTGTTCCCGAGTCCTGGGGCTTTCCATCACCTTTCATTGGGTCTCTCCGGCCCCTTAAAATGGTGGGTAGTTGTGTTCGTCTTTACTGCATACGTAGCGGTACGCCAGCATGCGTTTGTGTGCCACGATAATAAGCCAGTGTGTGGGGGCTGAAGCCATAGCAAACCACGAAAATACCACACGTGGACTGTGTTTGGCAGCATAGTCCATGGTCTGTTTCTCAATCACAATGTGCAATTACCAACAGCTATGTCAGGCCTGAAGGGCTATGCAATGATTTAGTAACGGAACATACTGTTTGCTTATTTTATGTGTGCAGTTCTGATGAAGTTGAGATTAACCCTAACATATCTTTGTTGGGCCCTGTTGCTATCTAATGGGATTATTTGCATAATATCTGACTCCCTCCATCTTGTGCAACATATATAAAATGTATTTAGGGAGAGGAGCCGGCCAGTGTTTATTAAAGATAATTTCGTTGCCTTTCAGGGTGGTTTTAAAGTGGAGCGACCAAACGAAGTCAAGGTAAGTTGAGACATGCATCGCCTCAAATTACATTACATCACATTAGCGCTCTAATATTCATGTTCACTCAGTTACAGTTGTAGCAATGACCATGAATATGATGAGGAAAGCTGCATGTGTGTTAATAAACTAGAGACATTCAACCAAACAATAACAACACGGTAATATTCTTCATGCATCTTCCTGCAAGGCTCTAGTGTATGAGATGCCTGGCTTCGAGGGCTCCTGTATGGAAGTTGACAGTGAGGTCTTCAGCTTTTGTAATGAGGATGGCACTACAGAACCTGAGTCAAAGATGCTCTCAGTGGGCTCCTTAAAGATCATCGGTGGACTGTAAGTCTTCACCAATTCATCGTGACATATCTAATGTGGGTTGTGTCGATTTTTTTTCCCCCCGTTGCTAGACACGGCAGGCATTTAGGTGAGATTTCTGATGCTCTGACAGTCTTTCTATATTCTGGTAGCTCGCTGGCCAGCTACAAAAGTAGACATGCTAACAATCAAAACAAATGCAGTCGCTTTAAGGTCCACTCACTGTGTCTCGCTCCCAGCTGGGTGGGCTACAGCCAGCCAGGGTTTGAAGGCCAGCAGCACATTCTGGAGGAAGGAGAGTATCTCGACTGTAAAGACTGGGGTGGGGGTTCCCAGCAGCTTCTGTCTCTGCGTCCTGTAATGACAGTAAGTACGGCTTCACACTGGTTTGATGTGATTATTTCTGGTCCTGGGTGGTTGCGTTGTAGCCCCATTGAGTAGAGGGCCCATTTATCTTCTGCCAAGTTCCCTACTAAATCAGATGGCTATTTGTTATTGTGGCTGTCTGTTTAGAGTGTTTTGAGCCTGTAAAACCAGAGCCACAATCAGCTCAGTTTTGTTTGGATTCAAATAAATAATAAATAATGGCAGCTCATTGCAAATGCTATGTGCATTTCTAGATGCCTAACTGCTCCGTGCATGTGCACGTTGCATTTGGGAATGATGCTAATTGATGCTGATTCAATTGTTTCTCTGCCCATGTCAGAATTTCATGTCACCACACATAAAGATGTTCAGCGAGAGAGACTTTGGCAAGCTAGGCGTCAACATTGACCTCACTGTTCCTGTTCCCAATATGGACGACACGGACTACGGATTGAAGACGCAGTCATTGGTTGTCCTAGAGGGCGTGTAAGTCTCACCATGTATTGCCCAGACCCTCCTTTATCTATTTCCTCTTGCAGGGTCATGTGTACAATGGGGGCAAATGCTTATCTTATCTCTGAGTAAATATAAGCACCTGTGCTAATAGCTCTTGGTGATCTCTGACCTACATACATACATTAGTTTGGGTGTGCTGGTTGCAGCATGCTTGTGGGCAGGTATGCTTATTGCTATAGGATTCTTTCTGTTAGCTACTAAACAGATGACAGCTTTTTTTTTTTAAATGAAAATACAGTGAGTTCTCTATTGGCTTTCATTCGCAATCTTAACGTGTGTTTGTAGGGCGGATTGCTGCACCCACACTGACAGGCTGAGACATATTTCTCTCCTATGTTTGGTCTAACACGCTTCAAATCCTGTCCCTATTCTGGCCACACCCTGTTCTACTGGGCACAAAGTGAATTCAGTAGAATGGTGGCTAGGGGAAAGAACACTAACCGTCCCAGAATGCTTTGCTGCTCGCACAGGTCTCATTAGATTGTACAACCTCGCCTTTGTCATGACGGTGCTCCAGCAAGCCTCTGACTAATGCCTAATGCATATGACCCCGAGTGTTGGCTCAGCCGCACAGATCAAGACTTGTTTGTGTCTAACACGTGGGAAGACACAGACACACACTCAAGCACGCACACACACACACACGCACGCTAATCCACAAATACAAACACACAGTGACAGATGGAGCCATATGCAGACACGCAAACATGCTAAAGTAAACACACATGGACATAGTCAACTGTTGAAAACATGCCACATTTCCCATCAGGGCACATATTGTACATAACTGCCCAACCCCCGTCACGAAGGAGAGGAGTAAAATGTGGATGAACAACTACCACTTTGTAGGAAAACGCTGTCTACCTCTTGTGGAATTGTTCAGTGTAAATGTCTGCGGTCTTTGGTTTGTGTACAAGATTATGGTTCTACAAGGTCACTGTGTAATTCCCACTGATTAACACGATGTGAAGAGGTTGTGAATAATACGCTGTGCAAACACTCTGGTGTCAGATTAAAAACAGTGTAGGCACCAAATGAGTAACACTAAGTAAATGCAATTCTGCTGAAATACAATCAGGTCGGTTAATTTGTTCCCTGTGTTTTCCTCCATCAGGTGGGTGGCATTTGAAGAGCCAGGCTTCTCTGGTGAGCCCTACCTCCTTGAGAAAGGCCTGTATGGAAGCCCAGAGGATTGGGGGGCGATGCGGCCACATGTGGCCTCTGTGATGCCCGTCGTTCTGGTAATTCTTGTAGATTAGTCTTCTTAACAGAGTGGGTCGTTGCATGAGGGATATTATTCTGGTAATGTCAAAAAACAGGAAAGGCAAATGTGTCCTGTTCTGCGGAAACCACAGGTGCGCAGCCAGTTACTAAGAAAAATATTAACGAAACCATATTGCTCCAGTTAAATTATGTTGTTTTTAATGTGGTAAGAAACACGCTAGACAAAACACTCTTCTTACGGGCCAACTGATTCTTGGAATATTTTGCCATTATCATCTGGCAAAAAATGCTATGTCATGCCAAAGACTCATTATGTGACATTCTTGTTTGTTACAGGACGATTTTGAGATTTCTGCTAAATTCAAGGTAAGAAAGAAAAGTTTAAAAGCATCACTTTAAATCAATATAGGGTAGAGAATATTTCGGAGGCTAGCATCCATTCATGTGGGTGGGGAGATATTGATCTCGGTGTGTGTGACTCGGAGCATGACTATAGCTTATATTCGTTTGGTGTGTTGTCTCCCAGGTGGAGTTGTTTTCTGAGCCATCCTTCCATGGTGCTATCCTTGTTTTAGAGGACAGCACTCCCTCACTGCAGGAAGGATTTGCTGTGGCTTCCTGTCGAGTACTGGCTGGCAGGTAAGCCTGCACAATACACAGCACTCTACAATACACTGGCTTCAATCGGGGAGCTGCGAGTTGCTTTAATATTGGTGGCAAGCAAATATTTGCCTACTAGATCTATCTAGTAACAGATTTCTAGTCCAAGTAGGCTTATTTGCCTACTAGATCTATCTAGTAATACATTACTAGACTACTTACTAAGTAGGCTTATTTGCAGTAGATACTCTGTACACTGTTGCTATTCTCACACTTTGACTTAATATCAACAGAAATTAATATTATGTAACCTATATCTTATTTTATCATTTCAAAATGAGTAGCTTTGTGTATCTGCACATTTTTAAAACCCCTCACTGAGGCATTGTTTTTTTCTGTTGTATAATATGCACACCATTTCATGATTCTTGTGATTCCAGTTGAAATTGATAAAGAAGGCTCCATAATAAATGTGCGCTTCTTCTCTGTCTGTTTGTGTGCTTGTATCTGTGTGTGTGTGTGTGTGTGTGTGCACGCGTGTGCCAATGACTCTCAGTTGGCTGGCTTATGAGGGCCAGGACTTTGCTGACAGGATGTACGTGCTGGAAGAGGGAAACTACCCTGATCTTAGAGCAATGGGCTGTGTGGATCCCAGCTCCTCGATCATGTCTCTGCAGACTACTGGCTTTGTAAGTAAGCATTACTAACATTAAAGCTTGTTTTTCAAGTGTTAATTAAAGTCAACATCTCCTTTTAAAATAGCTGCTGTTCATAGATGCTGTTATTAATCTTGTTGTATTGCAAACACAACCTGTCTGCGGTTAAGGTGGAAAACACCATGAAGGGCTGTTTCCAAGGATACTGCTAGTTTATTTGAAACGACTAATGCTCAAGAATGTGGCCTTCACTTGCTAAGGAAACAACCATGTTAAAATGCCTATCAAATGCCAGAGAGCAGAAGGCTGGTATTTTGGTCAGTTTCCACGGAAACAACTTCCCGCTGTGCAGGCTCACCCTAAACCAAAATGTCTTCCGTGAATATTCCTGTCTTGGCAGGAGTTCTCCTTGCCTTCTGTCACGCTGTTCGAGCGGAGCGGCCTGAGGGGGAAGAGGGTGGTCCTGACAGACGGCTCGGTCAACCTACCGGCGGTTAGCGGCTGCGGACGCGTGCAGTCGGTGCTCGTGGAAGGGGGCATGTGAGTTCAGCGCAGCGCTGGATGGTTTTGGCTCTCCTCACAAAGCTCTCCTCTGTAGCTTGACAGTTTTATGTTGGAATTGTGAAACAGTCCTCTGTGTGTGCGTGTGTGTGTGTGTGTGTGTGTGTGTGTGTTGGGGGCTGGGGTGGGCGGGGCAGGGTGGGCGGGGGTTATTGTGCAAAGAAAAGCACACTGTGTTGTTGCTGGGGCCACTTTGCTCTGGCAGCCCCATGTGAATCAGAAGCAACATCCTCCTCTCGTTCTCCCACGTGTGCTTCACTGGCCTGTGTTAGGCCTCAGCAGCCTCGACTGCATGTTGTGAACGACACCATTGCAGTGCAAACCCAGTCTAAAACCATTAGCAGATTAAGACACATCATTGGCATATAATGTATTATTGTTATATATTATATATATTATTTGTGAATATCAACTGGTTTCTGTTGGTGCCATGATATCCTCAAGTTTATTTTCCCTCGCATAACTTATTCATCAGCCGCACATTATACTGCACCGTCCTTAAAGGAATGTGCCTCACATAAATAAAAACACTTGACTCGTCTTTAAGGATGACAGCTCATCAATTCAAACTCAGCAGCTGCAGAATGCAGTAGCAGCAGAATGTCTCAATGTTATTGGCAGGGAGGTTCAGAAATATCCTGGTGATGTGTGAGATTCAGGATGGAGGTGCTAGGAAATAAAGACTTGAGCTGCTTCCAACCTGGAATATTCCAATGGCGGGACACATTGGAAGCTAGCCAACGAATGATTAGGTTTGCTGTCAGTGCATGAAATCAATTTCACCTGTCTAGCATTGTTTATTGTTTTGCTATTCCAACCTAATTACAGTTTAAAGGAGAGAGTTGTAAATCAATACGTATAATACATATGCTTTTATAAACCGCCTCTAATGTTATTCATGCCTCAGTGTGCAGGTGCCGTCCTGAGTATTGCTTCTGTGTCGTTAACAGGTGGGTGATGTACGAGGGGATTAACTATCGGGGCGCTCAGATTCTGTTGAAGCCAGGCGAGGTTCCAGACTGGCGCCTTTTCAGCAGCTGGCAGAGAATCGGCTCGCTCAGACCGCTCCTCCAGGTACAGTATAGTAGCTCTCTTGGCTGATATAATACAGCTCTGCCTTCGATGCTCCAACTTGAGTGAAAAGCCAATAAAACTGACCATTGCTGACCCAATTGACAGCAATGGGGAGATGAAAGGAGTCATTATTGACTAACACCTAGAGCATCATCTTGCATTTTTAATGTTGAGCAGGCACCGGGGTAAACAAGCTTTGTCAGTGCAAATGTAGCCTGCATGACCTCACTGCAGCACAGAGCCTTTGAGCAGGATGCACTATTACTGCAGCCCAGGCCTGTTATTTATAGTTCCAAACAATATAGTATGTATTTAATTTGCATGAGCAGATCATTCTTCACAATACAACTGACCCAGATATCCCCATTAACTGGAAGTGCTAATCGTGTGCGTGCGTGTGTGTGTGCGTGCATGCGCGTGTGTGTTCGTGTGTAACTGTTTTCTGAGCAGAAGCAAGTGTACTTCAGCTTAAGAAACCAAGAGACGGGGCTGCTGATGTCTTTAACAGGGGACCTAGAGGATGTCAAGCTCATGCGTATCCAAGAAACTGAGGACACCGGAGGACCGCAGCAGATCTGGTTCTACCAGAATGGCCATCTTCACTGCAAGGTTCCATTAGCATGTTCATTTAATGCAGCCCTATACTTCATCTGAATTCAGGAAATTAGTTTCACATTACAAATCTGTTTTTATTTTTTATTTTCTGTAACAGGAAGACGTGGTCTATAGACAGAGTAGTATCAAGAATGTGAATGACTCATCTCACAGATAGGATGAGTCATAAAACAAACCCTAGCAATATCTGGACAGATGCCACAGATACTGCAGACAATAATGGCATGCATCTCTCTTTGACATCTAAACAAAAAGTATTCTATTCTATCTAGCTGTTTGATTAAAATAACATAATACATGTTATTTAAAAAGACTCAACTAAAGTATAATAATTCTGTACCAATCCCAGTATAACGGCTTGTAACAGTTATCTCAAACATCAAGAAGCACAAGTAAAAGGAGCTTTCACTATTTCCCAAATGCTTATGCCAACCCTTATCTTAGATTAATATCTGGCTAATGAACGTGCTCTTGGGAGAGTTTACTATGTAGCATAATGCAATGAGTGGCTTGTTCTCCCCATGAACAGCTGCTGGAAGAGTGTTCCCTGAGCCCCTGTGGGAGCATGATTATCGCAGGGAGCCGTGTGGGTGTCTCCCCAGAGCCCAACACTGAACAGCAGCTCTGGAGCATCACTCCCGACGGCTGCATCCGCTACATGTCCACCCCAGACCTGATCCTGGACGTCAAAGGTGAGCAGCAGTGATGCTGTGGCAGATCTAGTTATGTTACGTTGGATGTGGCTGTAACGCAAAGCAAAGAATGTTCCAGCATGGTTTTATAGCACACTTGGGCAGAGGTGCAAATACAGTTTCAGAACGTGTAATCAATGAACATGGGCAGTACCTCCTCCTCCACAGGGTTATGACTGCACACTTACCATCTTAAACTGGAATATACTGTACAGTAGAGATTTGGAGGATTCAAAAGGCTTCTGTGGACCATTTCACTGTGATAAGCACAGCTCACTAAGCAATGAAGGCATATTGGTTACCATAATATAGGCGTTTTAGTGAATGCATGAGGTAAAGCCAGGATAGTTCCACTGTTCCACTGCTTGTTTTTACCTCTGAATAATGGATATTTTTTTATACATGTTCCAATTGTTTTTCATGGGGGGAGTTTGCCAAATATAACATGGGTAAGTGTAGATGATTGCAGGCGAGTAATGCAAGGTCAATTTAAGATACTTGAATGTGAGTGCCAGTTTTCCAGTCACTGTATGACCCCACCCATCTGATGGGCAGATCTGCCTAAAATAAACCATGGTAATGGCACATGTTCAACATTGGAATTCAGTGGCATATGTAGGAGTGTGATAAGGTCTGTGACTCGCTCAACATGAATCAAACCCACTTTAAAATATAGATATTATACTACAAGATTGCCCACTGTAATTTGAAGTTACATTTGACTGTACTGTGTACTAACAGTACTTACAGTACATTTGGAGATGTGCTTTGCATCATGGTCAATTAGTGACACCTGGTGGGTCCATCTATTAACAAATACTGATACTATCCACTAAATATTGTTAGATATACTCCACATACAAGAGACGGAGACATATCATTTTATAGAAAGAATAATATAATTTTCCTGTAAAACATAACAAAAGGATGTAAAAAAGTCTTGAGTTGCACAATACTGTATTTAAATATATTGTACCCTACTTATTTAAGTATTTAAACATGAACAGGCTTGTCGTTGCCTATGTATTATAATGGTAATATACTGTAATCATATAATGTGCCGGCATTGCATGTAAGGACATTTTCTGACGAGTCAGTGGGTGTGGTTAGGCATGTGAATTTGTTTCTGTAGCCTATGTGTGAGGGTATTAGTGATGTTTTTCATTATATGTATTGCATTGTATTCGTCTTTCGGACCCCCTTGAATGTCAGTTGGTTAATCTGAAGTGGTTCCCTTTCTACAGTACACTTACGAGTTTACGAAAAAGGTGCTCCTCTGTACATTCTACCAAACCCACTCCATACTGCAGTAATGTAGATACTGTGATTAGCCCGTCCAATTTCAGGCTGGCTGGAAATCTTGTCTGAATGGGAGGGTGACCAGACCAAATGAAACATGAGCTCTCAGATTTGTGTAGTTCCAAGGCTAGCATTGCTATACTGTAGTACAGTAACTTTAGAAATGTAACAAAACAAAACAAAAAACATATCCCCTTTGGTGGGGACCAAGCCCACCAAAGTAACATGCAATGTTACTCTAATGAACAGGCTCCTAGGCCACACTTTATATTCCTATGATCCATGTTGAAGTGCAAGTGTTCACTCAATAATTTTTTGAAGGGTTATATTTTGACATGCACTGTGTGAAAGCAATTACTGTGTCTTAGCTTTCATGGTCATCATGTGTGGTTTATTTGGATGATAATGTAGTTTTTTCTACTTAACATATTTTCATTCTGTAGCTCAGACACCATACAACCCAGGTTACTGTACATAGGTTGCTAAATGTATAAGTGATTATCCAGTAAGTGCTGAAAAAATTATACTTTTGATGATCTGTAGTTTTTTAGGTTGTGATATCTTTCCACATACATGTGAGCATAGCAACCTCCAGACTGTGGACATAACCTTAGTTATATTAATGTTATATTTATAGCATGTTCACACTTGAATTTGCATGTTATATTTTCTAATGTAGTTAGTATATACTTATAATATACTGTATATATTTTATATTTTAACAAACATGTACCAATCACACCAATAAAGATTTATTGTAGGTAAAAATGCAATATGCTGATTTGCAATTCGGTTAACACCTACACACCTGTCTTGGTTTTTTCTTGTTTTCTTCTTCAGGGGGCCTCAACTACGACAAGAACCAAGTGATTCTGAACAAGTATGATCCAGGAAGACTAACACAAAAATGGAACTTGGAGATAATATGAAGACTATAGTTGCAGAATTAGATTCCTAAGATTTTAGTCAATTCTCTTTTTTTGCAAGTTTTAGACTGCCTTTCAAAGACACTATTTTACACAAACAACAAGCAATTGTAATACAAATAAATCTAGCCACTTTAGAAACAAACAACAGAATGCAATGTAACTCCATTAAAGTGGCACTAGACATGGACAAATATATTTACACATAATGTTAACATTTGATAATATTGAATTGTGTTCATATTGTGCATTTATTTTTGAATAAATAAAACTGTTATTACAGTAATAATGTACCTATTTATATTCTTTGTGAAATGCATTAATTTTGCAATATAGTCCTTATAGGTTCAATATTGTTTTATATACTTTTCTTTAGAGGTTAAATATGTTATCCCGTTAACAATACAAAGACAATTTCCTTTGTTTTAATAGATTTTTATGAAAGATTTCTCCAAACACAGCATTAAACAATAGCTTCTTTTACACTTGACTTACAATGCTCAAATTACATTACATTCCAGTTCAGGGTACGGTGTTTTATTATTCCTTAAAAAGTGTCTCAGCAACTGGAGCTCAACATCTTTCTGCACTGTAGAATTCACTTAATGAGGACCTTTGGGAGGACTGCAGTATGACATTTCCTGTAAATGTTCTGTGGGTTCAGAGTACAGACTTCTGTGAGAGCAATATATAAAATGTTGAAGCCATGGAAACTAAAGGATAAAAGCGTGTTTTCTCTTCTTTTATCTTTGCTTCCATTACATGTGCAAGTCACGCTTATAGTCCACTGCTCAGTAATAGGGTGCCTTGCCACTTCTGACAAGTCGCTAATGTCAGATTGGCTTTGTTGAGGCTGTACGCGACCTCAAGTTAACCTTCTCTGGCTTGTCGTGGCTCTGTAGCGTGTACGATGGCGTCATCGGCCGTGTCCTCAGCCTGTGCCAGACCCTCCTCTTCTTCAACCACACGGACCACAGTCTTACCCCTGGCGTGCCCTTGCTCCACCTTCTGAAAGGCTTGGGGCACCTGGGAAAATTTAAAGATGGCCTCCACAACTGGTAGAATCTGACAGGAAGAAGAAACACATTTTTATGAATGAATGTATAGGATGAAATGTGTAGAAGGTGTTAAAATGTCATATACAGTATCTCACAAAAGTGAGTACACCCTTCACATATTTGCAAATATGTGAGCATATCTTCATGTGACAACAAGAAATTACACTTTTCTGCAATGTAGTGATTGTACAGCTTGTAGAACTGTAAATTTGCTGTCCCCTCAAAATAACACAACACACAGCCATTAATGTCTAAACC
>JAODOY010041677.1:0-20132 GCA_025399855.1 Forbesichthys papilliferus
AGCGCTCTCATGTGTTTCATATTATTGGACGGAAACATAAAAGAAAAATGAGTTACCTGCAGCGATTATCTTTATTTCTTAACTCAGCCAGCCATGGAAATGTACATAGAAGTTAAAAATGTCGAAATATTCTAATTGAACCCTTGACAAAAATAAACAATTGATCTTACTTATGTATTTCCAGTCTGAATACTATACTGTACGCACTCAGTGTGTTGTATAATAACAAATACTGTTATAATAATGTCTCACACATCGTCACTGTAGCCCTCTCCCCTAACCCTCCCGAACTAAGCTCCAGTGATTTCACCGGCTTGGCTCTTCCATTATGTGGCCATACCAGAGCCCCCCCCCCCACCCCCGCTGCACATACAGTATTGACATTCCATAAAGTTGACCCAGGGGTGATGCAGCCGTTACTTTCTCACACACCATTCTGATGATAAGACCATATTTCCACAGTGCTCTCTTTCTCGCTAACAGTACAGAAATATGTCTGGATAGTGATTACGTATGTATGTGATGTTTCACAAAAGCTGTACTGTACTGAGGCTGTATTGAATGTCCTTTTGCGGACAATGTCAAATAATGTACTGCTATTAGCTACTACTATTTATTCGGTGTATTGTTTTTAGCTTGTTAGCATGTGGCTGAAATAGAATGATAACTCCACATGAGACGCAAATTAAATTAATGGCCGCAAGAGAAAATACGTAACAGATTTTTGTAAAAAACTGTTTAATTTTTTGATAAATATAATGGGATATTTATTTATCCAATAATGATAACTATATATGGATTTTTTTTCTCAACTCAAAGTTACTGTACATTGCTCATCAAATACGTCTGTTGCTATTTTATTTATATTGTGTGTGTCACAGACAGAGGATGTAATATCAGCCGCAATAAAAACCCATTTGAGATCCTTTTAAAGGCTTTGAGAACCAGTTCCTTATTTTCTTTTCCCTCTGGTGTGTAGGCTACATTTTGTCGTATTTATGTGGAATTATTTTCCCCTTAATCAACATCTATCATTTTGTGTGTTTTTTTTTTATTTTTCTCTCCTCCCACCCTCCTCTATCCAATAAGTCACATTTAATAGTACACTTCCTTTCTTGGCCCGAGGCTGGGTGCCAGACCAGCTGCATAAAATGTAGTTTCACCGCGTTCCTTGCCAGCACTTTTGTTCGGGGGAAAAATAACACACACACACACACACACACACACACACACACACCCACACATACACACAAAATCCCACAGAGCCTCTTGAACTCTCTTGAGGCATTTTTTTCTCTCTTCCTTTCGAAGGAGGAGAAACGACTTGATTCGTTGTTTGTTTTACCGTCATATCCCTTAGAAGGAATAGCGAAGCCGTCTCTTGTTGTTGCAAGACATAACAGCTCATTCTCTCTCATGCTTAAAGAAATGATTGTTTCTGTTTGGCATGTATGGGCGGCGTGAAAACCCCGTGGTCTACTCTTACGGAATGGCTCTTGTTTCTGGAGGGCAAATTCAGCAGTTTCTACACTATATGTTGCTATTTTACACATGGATGTCATTATGCTATTCAAAGCCTAATGTTCCCATTGGTTATGACATCACTTCTGGAAAATTGACAGAGGGATAGTCACAGGAAAAAGTGTAGAGCTCAAGAACAGTTGAAATGTCTCCAAAGCGTTTTTTTTGCTACACAAAATGGCCCTTGTGATTTAGCATTGACGTGATTACGTCCGAGAGAAACTATCCTGTGATCAATCAGTTCAACCAGTATGTTGAAAACAATAACAGTCAGTTACCAGTAGAATTTCGTTTATTGCTGTAGCACTTAAAAGGCCCTTGTGTGATTGATTGCATTAGAAGATTATATTATAATTTATGTGCTATGAGGCTAGGAGTTCTTTGACTAAATGTATTTGAAGTTTGCCAGGCCTATAACTTTGTTGGTCTCCACACACATGCACACGCACACACACAAACACATGCACGCACACACAGACCAAATTAGATTTTTCCCTTAGATGTTTTAATCAGAAAAAGAAGTATTGTAGACGCTTGCCAAGTATGAAGGGAATGTTTTGAAGCTGTCCATTCTTATGGGATAGCTATCCCAGAGGACTGGTTCTGTATACTGTCATTTAGTCCATCTTAAAGAAATTACACTATGTTAACTTTTGGCCTGGTTTCGTCCATATGTGCTTGCCATAAAATTGTATGTGACAACTCCCCATGCTTCTGTGGTCAATAGATGCAACTGCATTCTGTTGAATATTGCTTTTTTATAGCAGGCTTTTAAAATATATACTGTAGGCCAGTATATGTTATGACTGTGATTGTTTAGATTAATATACAACAACCAGGAACTTTTATACTATATACTACTGCATGCATAGCATATTATAATAGAAAATGCAAATTTAACATTGCATCACAGTGTAGAAGTTGAACAATCAGCATGCAACATTTGATGATATTTAAAGGTAAAGCCAGCTATTTCAATCTTTTTGTATGAAAATAAATGTTTTTGTCAAATCTTTCTGTGCATGTTAAATAAAATCTGTTGCTTCTACACAGCCCTGGCTCCGTGAATAGGAACATAAACAAAGTGGTGAACACCGCTCACAACAACTACTCTTTGCTTCACAATGCGTTTCGATGTGTGAGGCAGCTCTTCGAAGGCATTTTGTTTTAATTTGAGCTCGAAGTTAGCAAGTGTTCTCGAGTATAACCCTGCCTTAATGCCTTAATTGTTTACCATCGTAACATAACATAATAGCCCTTAAAGGATGAGTATGTCATCTTGGAAAAAAACAGTAACTTACAGTAACCAGATTTTGAAAGATACAATTTAAAAAAAAGCACCGTCCCTTGCCTCAATCATCCTTAACATACAGTAACATATAATATAATATCTAAACGGCATCTTCCACAGGCTACTACTGCCTTACGAGAGGCACATTAAGGGGGAGAAGGACAAGCCGCTGCCCTGCGTTAAGCCCAGGAAGCCGGAGTGTGGCCAGGAGAAGAGCGTGAGTGTCAGAGCCAAGGTGTCGGGGACCAAGAAACCCAAAGGGGCCAGTAACCCCAAGCAGGGCAACACGAAGGAGAAAGACGAGACAACGAATGACCACGAGACTTCACAGGTCAGTTGCAAACCCTCACGATTTAACATTAGGCATCTTAAAATATCAGTTTGGCTGACATTGATGCCGATCCGATGTTGGTGAAATACTCTCACACGGTCAAAGTGTTTCACTTATTATTATTTGAATACAAACCACATGTCCATGACACACATTGTCCTCTTGCAGTCATGTCCAGCCTGTGGCTGTTAATGGGTTCATAGTACCACCTATTGAATCTTCCCAAACGTTACATTTAGCCAGCAACAGAACAAATAAACATCGACCACTGCCATTTGTGCCATTCAAAAATGGCAGTGGCAATCTTATTCGCCGATATATAGACCAATTGCGTAGCTTGGTGTAACCAGACCATATTCACTTTGTAAATATGGTCTGGCTACACTCAATTTGGAAGTGTTCACAGTCGTTGCCTCCTACCTCTGGTAGCTTCTGCTGTTGTAGTCTGACTAATAACTGCTAACAATTAGCTTTGTTTGTGGGACATCAGGCGTTGCTAAAGAAAATCAGATAATCTGATTGGTTTATTGACGCGTGATTGACAGGTCAGAAAGGTCCATTGCGTCCTGTATGTAAATTCCTGCATCTCATGAAATAATCCACCATCTGCAGGATTCCAAGGGGAAAGAGGACACCGCTGATCCCCCCAAAGCCACTAGGAAGGAGGACCCTTCCAGGAACGAGCCAATTGTAATTGAGGAGGAGGAGCTTCACGTCATCCTGAAGAAGGAGGAATCGCTTGCAGCGGAGGAGGCGTTGCCGCCACCGATCTCCCCCGCGGAGGAGCCGCCAGCCCCCCCGACGCCCCCGACGCCCAGCCCCCGGCCAGAGTGGCGGCAGGAGCCCCTGGGGGTCAGGAGGAGAAGCCCCAACCACCACCACCACCGCCGGGACCAGGGCAAACCCCCGGGGCAGGGGGTGCTGCTGCCCGAGCCCGTCCCCAGGGACAGGGCCCCTGCGGCAGACGGCCACGGGGGCCGGGTGGGGAAGGTGCTGCCCATGCTCAAGCAGGCGGAGAGGCAGGCAGGCGGGGCGGAGCCCCTCCCGGACACGCCCCCCGACTACGGCGGCATCGTCAAGAGGGAGCCCCTCCCGCCGCCGCCACCGCTGCAGACGGCCGCCTACTGCGTCCCCTCCCCCCAGGTGGTGATGTCCCCGCTGGCCAAGAAGAAGCTTCTGTCCCAAGTGTGCGAGACCAACCCTTTTACCTTCGCCCCCGCTCCCCCTCCCCCGCCTCCTCCACCTCCCCCCCGTGCTCCTCCCTCTCTGCGGGAGCCCCTAGGGGCCGGGGAGCGGGAGGAGGGCGAGGAGATGGCGGCCATCGGACAGAAGCCAGAGTGCGCGACCGACATCGGCCAGGAGGGGGCGACCTCGGCCACCGTCTTCCGGCCGTCGGTGATCCAGCACGCCCAGAGCTCCAAGCCCCTCCCCCCACACCACCACCACCAGCACTACCACCACCACCACCCGGCCGGCCCCAGGGAGCGCAGCCCGCTGGGTGAGCTCTCCGAGGCCTACGCCTGCCGGACGAGCCACCCCCACCACCTCCAGCCGCGCGTCAGCCCGCCGTGGCAGCCCTACCTGCCCCGCGGCCACGCCCAGAGCGGGGCTGAGAACACCAGGGCGGAGGAGACAGCGACCCTCCTCCACTGCCCTCCACGCCCCCACTCTTCCTCCTCCTCCTCCACCGCCCAGCCCCAGGGCTACGCGCCGGGCGACTGCTACTCCTCCCCGCACCTGCACAGCCTCTACCGGCAGACGGAGAACTGCCTCGTTGCGCCGTACGGACGGGACGGTGACTGCGGGGAGGTGGGGGGCTTCGTCGGGGTGGTCGGGGGGCTGGAGCGCGAGGGTCTGGCCTACCGGTCCTGTCACTACGGCGACCGGACTCAGGAGGAGGGCTGCCACCGCGGCGGCGACGGCGAGGACGAGCCGCGGGACTTCACCCTCGCCAAACGGCTGTCCTCCTCCTTCGCCAAGCCCTCGTTCTGCGGCCTCCCGTATCCCATCATGCATCACTTGGACTCGCACCCCAAGGCGTGCCGGGTACCCCCGATGACCGCGGAGCCCCCCAAGCAGTGCCCCGAGTCCCCCCGCCGCTTCCCCAGCCCCAAGGTCCTCTCCCCCACGGACATCACCGCCGGCGGCGTGGGGCTTGCGCTCACTAGCCCCGCGCGCCCGGCCAAGCGCGCCCTGGGCGAGCCCGGCGCGGGCAGCGGCGTCCCGGAGAGGAAGGTGCGTGTGGTGACCCCCATGCACCCCGCGGCGACCCCCCGGCGACCTCGCGGCGACCCGGAGGAGCTGAAGCCGGCCGAGCCGGCGCACGCCATCCACCTCAGCAGCAGCGACCACCTCCCCGGTGGGGAGGGCCACCCCGTCTTTCCCCTGCCCCACGCGGCTCCCATCTACCCGGGCATGTACTCCCCCGGCGGGGGCTTGGTGCCTCCCAGGCCGCCGGACGCCCTGCAGCAGCAGCACGCGGGGCTGCAGTACCTGAAGAGCCAGGCGGCCGTCTCCCCACTCATGACCCCGCTGGCCTTCCACTCCATCCTGCTGCACAGGCAGCTGATGGCCACCGGGGGGCCGGCCGCCCCTCCGCACCACCACCACCACCACTACTATCACCGCCACCACCCGGGAGGGGCGGCGCTCTACGGGGACCTGCTGCACCACCTGTACCCCCTCTCTACCCTCCCCCCGCCCCAGCTCTCCTCAGTGCACCCCAGCACCAGACTGTAGTGTGTGTGTGTGGGGGGAGAGAGACACACACACACACACACACACAATCAGACTTATAGAGAGTGAGTGGTGTGTATACCTTTCCCTCTATACCCCCCCCCCCCTCTCTCTCTCTCTCCCCCTCTCTCTTTCTCTCTCTCACTTCCTCCCTCCCTCCCTCTCTCTCCCATAACGGCTCGGCCAGAACAATAACACTGATATTAAACTTTGCCAGACTATCAGACTGGTGGACTTGGTCGTCATTCGAGTGCGACGAGAGAATTCCGACGTCCTTGTTATTATTTTGTTTCATTTTCTAAATGTGTTATATACTTTGCACTGTACTGTTATTATCACCACTCACTGTATTTTATAGTTTTTGTGATTATAACCTTATTTGCACAGTGCTGATGTGTACGTGCTTACAAATCAGTCGGCCTCGCTCGTCTACGCGAGACAGGCTGTTGCCCTGGGCATCACACGCGTAAAAAGGGCGTCAGAGAAAAGCCATTTGTTTACTGTGTCCGAGGGTTACACTCTGTTGCTGAGAAACACTAACACCACAATATCAATGAAACGATTAAAACTCGGGCAGGCCTACTGCTAAGAACATGAATATTACGCACCAGCCCGTCGGCGATGGCTGCATCTGTTTACATGTCTGCACGCTGAAAGCTGTTGCCTGCTCTGTTTGCTTTTGTTACAGCAAACAAACAGGAGTTGTACATTTCACGTGCGGCACAAGACACATATTCACTGACTCATTACATGACGAGGTGCTGTACTGATGCATGTACTGTTGTAGATTCACCATTCAGGTTTAAATGTATTTCCAGAATCTAAAATTAATGTAGTCGTCCCCACCCCCGCCCCACTTTGTAATCGCTATCTAAATCTATTTTAATGTTACTTTATAAAATTAACATTATTACCCCTGAAACCTCTTGAGATTTGTAGACTGTAGCAGCTTGGGGTTTTTTTATTTGTTTTTTTATAAGTATTATGAATGCTCACTGCTAGAAATCAGCATTTTGATTTTCAACTTGAAGACTTTATTGTGAAGAAATAAAAGAAACTGAAGCTTTATTCAACAAGCTTAAGACCCAGTATAGTTTAAATTGATAGGAATGTTGTTGTTGAATGTTGTTATATCTGTGCCTTTTGCCATTTTTGGGTAATAGTCAGCACTACAGTTGTTAAAGGTAATCTTCTGCAGCTACTGTACGTAGGATTTACTTTTGTCTGTAAGCAACTCACAACATATGCACGCACAAACGAACTCAAAAAGCTTAGCACAGTTGACTACAAGGCACCAGAGTCTGGAGATGCAAAAGTATTTTACAACTTTCCACCTTTGATTTGCTTTAAGTTATGGTCAGTATTTGTGCTTTTAAAATTATTATCCTAGCTTAGTTGTGTCAAGCAATCAATTATATAGACTACTTGAAAACAATATATACAGTAAATGATTGACATTACCCTAGTCTGGTATTGAATGTCTACAAGGCTTCTGTGTTTTTAGTTATGGTCAAAAAACACACCCGGCCTCCATTAAGTATTGCTTTTTGTGCTTTACAACTTGTTGTGGAAAGACAACACCTGTTAGGGCTTTTAATGGAAATCCAGGACGGTGGAAATACACAGTGAACATGTTTTGATTTTTCTGAGAGAAACGAAATTGCTATTATTGTCTGTAGCCTATGTGAAGTTTTACAGGACACTTAAAACATTCATTTCTGCTTAAGTACTGTACATTATTGTGTGTAGGTAAATGGCTTCAACAGTGTTGGTGCTAAGACAAGACACCTGTACATAACACTCATTTGGGATCAATTCCATGGCAACCCTCTCTCACGTCTTAATTTAGGTGTAAATAGCTCTGTAGATAGTAGGCCTACTGTGTGGTTGTTATCATATAAACTGTTATAATCTGTAAATAGTATAAAGATAGTACAGTATAAAAGTCGGTTACACAATCTAGTTGTGTCCTTGTTTGCCCTGTTTCAAGGTCACGGTGAATCATGTTAGATTTTAATGAACACTACAATTTAAGAATTAGGATACTATTATTATTATTATTATTATTTTGTCACATTGTTTCCATGTGCATCCTGAAAGAGTTTTTGATACAATAGCCATTTGTTTACCATCCACCCAGCTGGCACGCCAGAAAAAAAGAATAAAACATTTTGTATGATACAACCTCCTGTATATTTAATTAAAATATTTTACTATCTATATACGTACCGTTGTGTTCTTTTGTTGTGGACCAGGTCAAATATGAAGCTATATTTTAGTTATCCAGTAATTGGTGTTCAGGATAACATATCATTTTAGATGTTGCAGCACATGTAATGTTCTTTTGGAGCAAGTGTGACATGAATGGCGCTTTATTATTGTAATTCCATTATATGGTTATGAGATTCTGCCCTGCCTTAATCTTCACACCATGCAACTTCTGGGCTGAGCGCCAGGGATCACTCAAGAGTATTTGTAGCAGTAGAAAATCTGCCAGTGCACAGATATTTTTATGGGGTGAGGGTTGGTTCAGCCGCAAGAAAAGCTATACTTTGTCTTTTATTGCCACCCCCTGGTAAACCTTTACCATGAAACATATTCACAGATAACTTCAAGGATCAGCAAAAATACACTATAGCAGAATGTAGGGCATTTTTACTGCAGCTCAGCAATAATCAAACAATACAGTTTCAGGACACATATTCAACTATTGTGTTCATTTTACATTGTACAACGCATCGATTAATGCAAAACAACTATGAAATAAAACAAAAGTCAAACAAATTGTTGTTAACAATAGTAATAATTACAAGTGTTGAATGTCTTCTCATTACATTTGTTACAATAACAAATATACAGTACAGCTACATAAAATGAGAACTTTAATTAAATTGGCTCAAATTACAGACAGTATTGTGCTTTAGTGCTGCTCTGCTCAAAATGAAAGTATGTATTGTTTGCTCACCAGACAGTTCTACACCCCATTTTAATTACGGATTACTAATTCCTACATCATAATCTTTATATACACTCAAACAATCTACACAACAGTGGTTACAACAACATATTTAAGAGGCACTGCTGGAATTAACACATTTCATTGCTGAGACGTTTGGCATTTGAAGAAAACGTGAATAGAAAGTCAATATTCATTTTAAGAGCTATGAATCCATGTTTCTCCAAAGCATGGTCATTGGGACTAATGATCATCATGACTGCAGTCAAATCAAATATTTGGAGCATTTAGTCATTGCTGCCCTAACTGTAACCTTGGTAAAGCAGTGGAGGGAGGTTTCATGGAAATTACTTTGAATCTTCCAATATTACTATTAGCAAAGAATAAAGGGGCTCATCTGTACACCAGTTATGGAGTATGCCAAGCTTACAAAACACCACAAGAATGAACTGCGTTCTCTATTGGTGCAATTTCTATGTCAAGGCTACTGTTGGCTTGGATTCTAATTTAGATGATAAAATTGAATTTACAAGAAATATTACATCATTCACCTGGGTTCAGTTTGTGCCTTCTGCATTTCAGAGAGACCAGGTGGTTTTAACGTTTTGCAGACTTGTTGTCATCTTGCCAAGTGCCCTATGACATGTTCCAGAGTAAGTGGATAAAATATCTAGTGGTTAAGATGCATTGCTGAGATGTCTAAACAACAACTATTACGAGGATATTCATAATATAAACTACTCAAAAGGACCCCATATTCAGTAATTTAATCAAGCTAATAATATTTATTTAGTTCAGCACTGGGCAAAATCTGCAGCTATAGGCCGTAGCCAAGCACACCATTACCGAGATCTTCACAAAGTAAAAAATAAACGTCATACTGTATTACATCTTCATTAAAATATAAAACTATGAAGTGGTCATGAAGGAGTCACAGTAAGTGAATATTTCAAAAAAGCTTTAAAAGGAATGACTGTATCTAGTCAAATCTGAGTGCTTTAGCAAAAAGTATTTTAGATCCATGTCTTAAGACAGACATGAGGTTTAGCCTAAGCCTTTTCATATGAGCAAGATGGATGAATGGCTGCACTAAAAGCAACCATATTTCCCTCAAATCATTTATGAACTACGCTAGCTGCTCATGAAGAAAACTCTATAGAATTAAGTCATCTGAAAATAGTCCAGTTATTTGCATGAGTGATCTGGCATTAAATCTGCTGGACACCAACAGGGGTGTTTTGAGTTAAAGTTACATATCAAGTTTAAGTTGATTAGTAGGTTGTAGCTGTAGTAGCTATGGCGTACATTTGGAAAAGGAACATATTCTCAAAAGAACAATGAAGGTGCCAGTTGCCATCTGTCACCAATCATCTAGTATGTGTAATGTGTGTGTACATGCCCGCGCATTAGTCTATGAGTTCCAGGGCTTTTAGGTGTAGCGACGTTTGTGTTAAAAGCCGTCGTCATCACCAGGCTTTGGGGTTGATCCTATCTCTGAACGACTTCCTCAGTTTGCTCCTGGGTGCCGGGACGGGACCGACGTCCCACCCGGGTTTGAGGTGCTCGGGTGGGGCTTCAGCCTCAGCGGCCTGGGTGTGTCGGCGGTGGCGGCTACGGCAGTCCAGTTCCTGTTTAGGGGGCTGGGCCTGCCCCTGTGACTGGACCTCCACATGCCCAAGTGGGGCATTTCTGCGGCTCAGGACTCCCGCGCCTCCGGGATTGTTCCTCTGGAGCTGCTGGATGATAGCGGAGAACTTGGCGTCCAGAGATGGCCTGCCGCTTTTGGATCTCGTCGTGGTCACGCGGGAAGCGCACGATTCGGCGTTCTCCTTCTCTTGGCGTGAGACAACAGGAGGTGGGCGGAGGGAAGCGGGAAGGGGAGGTCTAACTGGATGCATGGGCGGCGCAAAGGGCTGTCTATCAGAAGGAGGGGGAGGGGCACGCCGCTTCTTGTTGCTATTGGATACGGAAGCTGTGTCGGGAAGTGGGCCGGGGAAAGGGGTGGAGCATTTGCTTGGCGACAGAACAGTCTTCTGGATTACTATTGGTTGGGAGCCATCAAACAGAGTCGACCAATTAGGCACCTCCCTCTCCTCCTCCTCCTGACCAATGAGGAAGCGACCGTCTGTCTCTTCTATCTTGCTGTGGATGATGTCTGTGATGCTCTCGAACTTGCTGGGAGAATTTATACCTGAGGATTAGGTAAGCAACAGATGACGACGTCAACACCAACTTCAAATATGCAGCAAAGAGTTTAAGTGCTGGGAATAGAGTGAGCTAGAGGTGAACTAGGCCATAGATAGACAACGTGAGACACCGCTTTGAGAATTACGAATGGGAGAAATGCGTAACGACAAATATGGCGGTTGGGGGGAAGAGAGCCAATCGTGAGGGTGCACAGATGCAAGCCGACAGTTATGCCACGTGTAGTAGTAAAAGCATAACCTTCGGGGGAGGAATAAAGGCTTTCTTAAGCTTATCTGGGGGCAAATCAAAAGGGTTTTAACAGTTTTGTATCAGCTCAGACTTGTTATTAGATACATGCAGTTTTCATGTCCCGGTGACCATTGAAAAGTGCAGTTACGCCTCTTTAGGCTCTCTTGCTAACACCTGGAGGTGTTAGCGAGGCGGCTGCTGAGCTGCCAGACTTTGGCTGAGCTCAGCCTGTTAGCCAACCGGGGATACTGTACTGTAATACAATGGGACCGTATCCATCTACATAACATAGTAACAGTACACACTATGTTGTCATGGTACCCAGTGTCAAGCTAGTCACTTACATACAAGATAATACACTACAAACCTAATTAATATCTAATATAAAAAAGGTGAATGGCTCACTGTATAATATTATCAGAGCAGTATTGTTTTTGTGAGATCGATCGAAAAAAAAAAAACACAACATACATGCACTTTACAAAACCGAAAACAAATGACGTTTAAGGGTAACTATGGATACATCGTTTATGATGCTGCAGACCAGACCCTGTTCCACAACACACCGTGCCTCTTGTGAACTGTACCACACACTTTTCTAACATTCTTAGACATTCCTTTACATTAAGCTTTTCGATCTATCTATCTATCTATCTATCTATCTATCTATCTATCTATCTACACACACACACTTGGTAATCCATAATGTATTCAAAAAAATAATTAATCCAAAATGCATTCATATACCACAATATACGTACATTGTGGAAAAATCCGCAAATTCCAACAGATTATCTTCCATGTGTTGCATTTGCATTTTAATTACAACCAACAACATGTCAATATACTTCCAATCTCCAGATTAAATGTATGCATATGCTTTGGATATGTTTGGTGTAAAATATAATACAACATAGTGCTAGCTATGCAGCATTCATTTACAGCCACATGACACACATTCAAAGCGCTACGGTATACTCACTCAGGTCATTGTAAACTGAATCGGCCTGCTTTGTGAGGAAGAGTTGTTTCCTAGGCGATGCAACCTCAATTTTCATTAACTGGTTACAGCAGTGCAGCCATTGGCCTGTTCAAGCACAAATAACACCCAAGCGATTATACTTCTAGAACCTTCTCGTGCAAACAAAGATGTTTAAATGATGATAAACGTCTTGTTAAAATTAAATAAATAAATAAATAAATATAAATACCTACATACATACACAAACACACACTGCACTCTCAAAAACAAATGCAAAACACTTGGTGTATGCATACATGCTGTTATTTACTCTGTACAATGTGGAGTAATGACATCTTTTGATACATTTTTTTGAGAACTTTGAGATATTAAAAAGTGCTCTATAAGATACTTTGAAGTCAACATTAAATGTATCATCCAAAAACTGTTCTATGTAAATATATAGTGCAATAATTGTGTCCTGAGCGGAGAATGACATCACACTCGCTCTGCGTGTGTTGTAATACCATGTTCTTTGTTCTTTGCTCGGCTATGGCCTAGGCACGCAAGTGCGTGTGAGTGTGCGTGGCCCACGAGCATTTGTTATGCTCCGAGATGCTGTCGCACTAGTGTGACATCTAGTGGTAGAAAGCAGTATGGCGAGCCATACAAATAGCTCACTCTGGTCATAGAAGTGCTGATGAAAGGCATCGAGCCAGTCCTCCAGCTGGTCTCGGGTCTCCGTGGTGAAGACGATGGTCTGAGCCCCTGCCGATGAAGGGTTGGTGACGGAAAGACCATTGGTTCTTCGGCCTGCGGAGTCCTTCTGGGTCACGCGGACGCGTGTGTCCTGGACAAAGATTAAATGAACACCTCGAAAACATATTACAGCACAAACTACATATCCAACATGAGAGGTTTAAACGGAACACAGGGTATATGTAGCTTCTTGTTACTATAATACAGAAGATGCATATCCTATTCTAACAATTGCATAATATTAAAGTATTGAAAGCACTTTGCTAAAATCAGAACACTACTAGAATCCAACCAAAAAACTACATAAAATTCAAAATTATAAAATGATGCTGTCTCTCCCGTTTAGCAACTGCTGATTGGAGTTAAGTGTATTTATTTTTATAAAGTTGTGATATTCTCAAACATTTTAAAGTGCAGGTCATTTCTCACGGATAAACTGAACAGAATAATCTAAGCATGAAATGGGATTGAGAGCATGAAACACGCTTGTGTGAATCATCCGGTTAATGAGCATTTCTAAGCGTTGAACATTGTTCTTCCACCTTATTGATGGGGATGTTCAGGGTAGGTTCCACTTTGCCAGCAATTTCTTCTGGGGTGAAATAGCAGGACAGAAATCCCCCACTCAGCACACAATACAAACTGCAACAGCGATACACACCTTCCACAGTTTGCTGAAAATGCAGAAGGCACAAGACACAACACCTGAATAAGCTCCATCTATCAATATTTTCTGAAGAGTAAGGAAATGCCTTTAACACTAAACGAAAGATTTATTCATTACAATGTAAAAGCTATTTAGAAACTAACTTTTCTATATTTATTGGGAGGATTCATTGCAGTCTAATTTGTGATTCAAATGCTTCGCTTGATAAATGAAAGTATAGTACTGTAGCCTTATGTATATTTAATAAATAACATATACAGCTGCTTAAACATGACAGATTATCACAAATAATGCCCCAATTCAAGGGGATATGTTTATCCAGGGTGGATTAGCAGTAATAAATGAGGAAATATTCTAGGCTAGGCACCAAGTAATTTGTTACGGCTAATAGCCAATAGCTAACGCACCTGTTGGTTCAGGTAGCCGGTCATCATTTGCTGCGTCATACAATCGGGCTGGGCAACCAACCGACAGCAGAGATTACCGTAGAGTGGCAGCCATGATGACCAATCAGCTGTGAACATGTCAGCAAAATATTAGAAATGTAATTTAAGTACAAATCTAACAGAATGGAATAGGATGGTGCCCGTCATATACTGCATCTGTGCATATGTTTACAAACTACAGCCAACAGTTGACACAGGTGAATATTAACTTCCTTATTTAAAATGTTCAATTTAAAACATAAAAGTATTTTTAAACTGTGTCATGTAATACAAACAAATACTGAAATTAAGTTCCAATAGATTTTGCCCTTCTGTTTTGTAGAATATTTTATAATGCTTCAATTCACTTCTGATTCGTACCGTCTTGGAGTACAATGAGAGAATGGGATTGGAAGCCACCTTCGGCCTGGGAGAGACACAAGGTTGAATAGGCCAACAGGCTGTATCTGGCCCCCCTGGCAGAAGGATATACACACAAATGATAATTTTTCATGTAATTTTACGCACTCATTTATTTGATGTGATACGAGCTCTGTTTGTCAGTTATTGAGCCCAATGTTAAATATGTTCCAGCACAAAATTAGTTCCTTGTGGAGACATTTAACTGCAAGTTCATAGTCAATAAAACGTTTTACAAGATACCACATTCCACATACGTGGGAATTGGGTTGGACTGAAGGAAGGCGTCTGGGTCCGAGTTGTCCACTAGAGGGCAGCATTTCTTGCCTGAAGCTTTCACAAAGGAGTAGCGCAGCTTCTTGGCCAGTTTCTTCGGTGTGTTAACAAGCTGGGTCTCTTCCTCGAAAGCACAACTCCACAGCTCCACCTTCAGTTCAAACTGTGGAACTGCCTCACAGCTGTGAAAGAGTGGAATGTATGTATGTATGTATGTACACAACCGGTCAAAGGTTTTAAAACACCCCAATTTTTCCAGCTAGACTCAAGAGCAAATGAAAACTGTATAATACCTTATGTTTTTATGTTTGACTACATGTCTATAAGATAAGTTGCCTTTCCAGGACATTAAAGGTTTACTCTACTAGGGAGTCCATGATAAATACTTACAAGATGGTGACTCCCTCAAAGCAGATGTCAGTTGCCAACCTGTCCACAACCACCATCTCCGTGTCGAACATCTCTGAGCCAATCTGCATCAGACAAAACACCGCCACCCGACGAGAACCTACAGAAGAGCATTCACCTTTAAATAAATATACTGTAAAGCAACATCGAGGTCAGCCCAATAAAATCAAATAAAAACAGAAACTCACTTCCTCTGTTGTTAAAATGGTCAGAATCCTTCCAAAGCAATGGAATACGCAGTCCTACAGCAAAAAAAACAAAACGAGAAAAATACTTATTATTTATTATTATTATTATTATTATTATTATTATTATAATAAATAATAATTTATTAAATAATAATTCAACTGCAAATATTAGAAAGTTAATTATTCACTATTTCTAAACTACTGTACCAACCAACTGAGTCAGGCTAATTTATTTTTTTTACCTGAAATTGCAACTTTTCCAGTACAGGGCACACGGCCATCTGCAGGTGTGTCTGAAGCACTGGAGGGAAAGAGAGAAGACGTTGTTGTTGTTTTTTTATTATAACTTCAACTGCAATTTAAGATCCCGACATGATTCACTATTTATCTTAGTACAGTTTAGTACTTATACATGTATTTTGATAGCATTATGTTGCCGAAAATAATTCTTCAACATATTTAACAAACATTATACTGTACAATACAGTCCATAACAACATCCTACAGCTATTTAACAAAGTGTGTGTATTGAAATAACTTGAAACGTGAAATAATTTGACCAATAGAAACCATGGAAGCGATGCATTTAGTCGTAATTTGTTTTGGAAAGGACAACTAATTAATTGTCCCCTACACTTACCTGCAAGGAGCTCCCATATCATCCTGCTTCCCTTTATTCTTCTGCAGTTGTGTGAGAAAAGTCCTAATCCTGGTGTTGCAGGTCAGCAGGTTCTTGGAGGCACTGAGCACCTGCTCTCTCCTACTACAGGCCAGCAGCAGCTTGTAGGTTCCTTCGCGCATCCGCACTTCAAAGTCCAGCCTCTCCTGGACGGCACTGTCCTATGGGTGGGACAATGCAGGAAACACATCCAGCATAAATAGACATGCTCTACATGCACCCACTACATGAACACTGACATGTTTACTCTGTGTGTGTGTGTGTGTGTGTGTGCGTGCGTGTGTAGTAGGCTAAAACCAAACACTAGCCTCAAGCACCTGCACGGCATTGCACAATGACACATCAAAACACCATTATGTGACAAACCCGTCTACAAACAGATTAAATTAATTTGTGAGGTTTTAAAGGTACACTCGCCTCCTCAAAGCCCCAGATCACTGTGGTCACTGGGGACGAGGTAGAGGTCATTTGTAGTTGATCCTAAACGATTTACAGTTTGTACAAATGTACAAATTCATAAACTCTTTTTGAAGCGTTTCATTATGCCTTGTTTCAAGCGTAATTATTTTGGCCGTTTGACAGGTACCATATTAGAAAAATTAATATTAAAAGACATACAGCAATGTAACAAAACAACATTGGATCCCGGTGTGTCGTTTCCATTACATTTCAGACATGACCAGTAGGATAATGAATAGTCGGGCAAATCACCTATCATATTGCTGGCCCCTCGGGCCACAAACATTAGCCATTATGCCCCCTTGGGTTAAGAGAGAGAGAGAGAGAGAGAGAGAGAGAGAGAGAGAGAGAGAAAGAGAGAGAGAGAGATACTGGCGTGAACATGTATAGTAACAGCTGAGCTCACGGCCAATATCATATTGTTTCTCTGTGTTGTAATAGTATAGCATCGGAAAACGCACACCGTTAGGAGATCGCACTTTGCACCCCCAAGGCGTTTATGGAAAACAATCACACCTGCTAACGTCTCTAGGCTGGTAGTAGCCTACTCTCTGAATCTTCCTACCTCTGTTTGCAGAAAGACGGTGCTCTGGCGTATTTTTCTTCTTTTAATTTCCATGCCAAAGGCAGAAGAAGATGATACTGTCGATCGGGAGCTTGTGTTTCGGCTAAACATTTGAACCTCCCGCGGATCGTCCATGTTCACTTTTGTCAGGAGTGAGCAGGGTAACGTCACTCATGACCAGCTCAGGACAGACAAAACACACATTCCAGTTGCAACGCCTCTTCTGCGAGCGAGGTTGTTGGATTTGCTTCACCTCGTATTAAAGGAGGAGGAGTTTGCACACAACCGCCAAAGAATTGTTCATAGACCCGCCTTCCAAGCCGTGTTCTGAATATAACCCAGCGCACATTTACGGGCGTTTCAAGCAAGCGTAAAAAAATGGAAAGTACCATTTTAACATTTGAATTAGTGGAAGTTCAAACTATTCCGGTGCATTTAGTTAGACCTCACACAACGTGTATTTAAAATTATGTAATTTATTAACTAAATTGAAGACAACCCATAGAGTTCTGTTTTAACATTACTTTGCATAAAACGTGTCTTTCCTGACTCATGCAGCAAGTGGTCTGACCCTAATGAGAGTTCATATCAGAAAAAGGATGGACGTTACACGCGTTATTATATGGGGATATGACTGCACGTTACAGTTAAAACAAGTTGTCATTGGGAATACTACGGATTTTCTTTGCTAATGTTTATGCTTATGTAATCCCATAAATCCTGAAAATTGTAATTACATAAATGCCACATTATTATTTAAATGTGGCTCCGATGATACAGGCAAAGTAATATCCTATATTTAAGCCATACCCAGGCCACGCCGTTTTACAACTATCCTATGTAGCTCTATTTGGCCACCGCAACTATAACCTAGATATTTTTATAATGGTATTTACATTTTATTGATAAGTATCCTACTGAGATGAGCGAGCCCTTCCATCAATGACCCTGGAACGTGACCAGCGACAAGCGAGTGCTGGGAACCCGCCCACCCATTTCTGTGGCTGGGCTTCTGGTCGAGTTGGAAGTGTAGACGCAGGCGCTCGGGATGTGAGCCGACATTCGCTCTTGTATACCCGCCATAAGGAATAGCGTTATTGCTGAGAAACCGACGGGAGTCAGGGTCGACGCACACGGGATTTCTGGGTCTGGGCTCGGCGACTCACTCACTCACGGATTGAGGATATAAACGAACAACGCTGGCTTCAATAACAACAGCAGCTAAGGAGGGTGTAAGTGAGATAGGGTACTTTGACTAACACATGGCAAAATGTTTAGATCCAAATATTAATTTAGGCTCCCCGAAGCCTACACTTGTGGTACCGTACAGCCAATAAAAACTGATGCTATTTTTTTTAGGGTGAAGGATATTTGCTAATTTGCTTATAACCGCTTCGATAAACTATTGGTGAGGGCAGCAAAATGCTAAATATGTGATAATGAGTGACATAAGGAATAAACGGATGTTTAAATTAAAATGTATGCATTACAGGATAATTCAGTATCGTAGACTTGTGAATGTCTTGCTGCTAAGAGAATAAACACTGGACTGATACCAGCTATGGCTGTGAGAGCCCGCTGCACACAATTGTCAATGGCTGCATGACTGGCCTAGCCAATTCCACCTTTGTACAATTAAAATAATAAGAAATAACCCCGCCACGTCATTGAGCTCTGATATACATATACACACAGTTAATACATGTTATTTTTCTAATTATTATTATCGGTTATTTATGTTATTCATAGATTAGCTATCCCCCCATATGCTATCTCTAGCAGGATGCACATCAGAGAAGCCGGTCGGAGAATGCTTTGTGTGTTCCTCGCGATACTGTAACCAATAAGGGCGCATTGTATTTAACGCTTCGGTTTAAGGTGTCTTTAAGGGCGTTCGAGTAGTTTTTCTGGTGTATTTTAATTATTTACCAGATGCTGGACCCATTTGCGCTATGTGTCGGGGGGCTTTGTTTTCGTGGGACAGATGTAGAATATCTGGCCTGGCCTACATCGCATCCGCTGTCTTTGTGCAGAGTTGTATTTCTGCTACCATCAGCACACATCTAGGGTCTGTAACTTTGAAGAGCAACCAAAACGTGTCCTTTGTGCGTTTCGATTTTTAATTTATTAAAGGCCTATGTAGGGTTCTTATGAAGAGTTTTTTTGTTTACGTTGCTCATGTCTGCACAGCCCATCACAGATTAGATACCCGATCATGAAGAGTTTTTCATTAAGATGTCGGCAATATTGTCCAAGGCATTGTTCTAAATTAGGCTTATTAGGATACAAATGCCGACAGAAAAGACAACGATCAGTGGAGATAATGCATTGGAAATACGAAGGCATTATGAGAGTGACTTCTACAGTAGGCTATGTGGCTTTTAGCCTATAGCCTATTTGTTATAGGTAATTTTAAATATAATTATTTATCTATTGACATACAGGTTTAAAAGATATATGACTTTAAACAATCTACAATAGGCTACTG
This sequence comes from Forbesichthys papilliferus, assembly GCA_025399855.1. Classification (NCBI taxonomy): domain Eukaryota; kingdom Metazoa; phylum Chordata; class Actinopteri; order Percopsiformes; family Amblyopsidae; genus Forbesichthys; species Forbesichthys papilliferus. The sequence continues at coordinate 19,567 of JAODOY010041677.1, forward strand.
TTCATCTATAACATGAAACGGGTGAGATGAGAGCAGGAGGAATGCTAGGCTGCTGTGCAACTCCCACAGCTGTAAGAATTCAAAGTTTTTGGGTTCAGGCCACAGAATGTGCAGATATTATATAGTCCTACTAATTTCCGTCAGTTTTCCTTTTCTTTTCCTTAGTTTGGTGGGGAGCTTTTCTTCTGTCTTTCGATCCGTCAGTTTTCCTCTCTGATTACGTTGATTCTTCCTTTGATTTGCTGTCTGTCTCTGCAGATCATGCAAAAACATAAAAGCATCACAAGATTGCTGCATGCTTGATAGTTGCTATCCTCCCTTGCAGCTAACCAGCCTAAAGTATGTCCCTGTAAGCATACAGTATGTTGCTGTATGTTCCATGCATGCATGGAAACATTATTAGCAAGCTAATGAAACCTAACGAGTCCTGTTGGCTAACTTAAAAGTGAAACAGTATTCATGAACCTCAGCTATATGACAATATGACATTCTCTCTCTCTCTCTCTCTCTCTCTCTCTCTCTCACACACACACACACACACACACACACACACACACACACACACA
>JAODOY010041699.1:0-20129 GCA_025399855.1 Forbesichthys papilliferus
AATTAATTTCTTTTTGATACTAATTAATAGCTGTCAGATTGGTTTGATGACAATAGCCGCAGTTGTATACTCTCTTACATCGTAGAATATAGAGGAGTTAATGGGCAGAAACCCAAATAGTTTGTCTAACTTTTTGTTCATTAGACTTAAGTTCTTTACATTAGAATGCTACTCTATTACATTTATTACTACCATCACATGCTAATATTACGTACTTTTGGGAAGTAATACTGTCGATTTCCATTGGCTGTTAGCAATGTCGCTCACAAGTACTCTATGTCTCCGTAATTTCCGGTAGCAAAGTGCTTTATTTACTTAACATTTAAAATGTTCAAATATTTTAATCATTAACCTACTAATTAGCCTACTAATTTTACAGATTTAGAAAACCCGTAAAACAGCCAGACTCTAATGTTTAGTTTTGCTCATTGCAAGTTTAAAGTCTGACTTCATTGAGTTACATAATTGGTCGTCATGCATGTCAATCAAAATCAAGTAGGCGGGTACTGACGCAGTTAGCCAGCGCTTTATCCAAGACTTTCCATAAGGAAAGGCTGGCTCTGCGAGACTACATGAACATTGAACCCAGGCTTGTGTTTCTAGCATGTTAAAGATGACTTGACAGTGAAGATGATGTAAAGTTTAAGTCAGCGATTGTAGTGAATACACTTTTTCTCATATTCTGCAAATACCTCCTCCTGGTTCACTAGCTGCATGTTCTGTGTGTGCACTGAAAGATATAATCTGGTGTTTCTACACAGCCCTGGCTCTGTAAATGGGAAAACAAACAAAGTGATGCAGACCGCATCACACAACACTATCCCAGCCTTAGACCGCATCACAGAATGTTAGCACAATGTGACCCCTATTGTCTGAAAGATGCCACAGTACGTATATAAATAAATGTTACATTGCTATATAAATAAATGTTACTTACTTCCTTCACATTTTTACAAGAATGGTGTTGTAATATAATGTGTTATATATAATGTAATATGTTTCCAAACAACTCTTGGAATTTGCTTTATAAAATGTTGAATTGCTTCTACAGTGCATATATTCTGTAAATCAACAGAAAAACAGGACAAACATCTGATTCTGATGTCTGTTTCATTATTGTATTTAAAGTAGGGAACTTTAATGGCATTCTTAGCAATGTGAAGGTCAGACCACAGGCTGGGCTATGAAAGTATTCTTTGTTGTAAATAACTTCTAATAAAAACACTTAATTCAATTCTAATGGCGTCGTTCATGCATTGAGTACCCAATCCATTCGGCTCTACAGGCGGCAGATTGGTATTCAAAACATATCAAAATGTATGAGTGCCATGATAGGCAGACTCTTTTTAAAGACTCTAGAGGTTTGTTGTAATAAAGTGTCAACCTTTCTTCTTTTCCAGTGCTAGAATAGATTAAGGCCAAAAAAGGTATTTAAAGTTATATGAAAACAAAGAAGCATTCGAGGCAACACAAACTTTTCTCTTACACACACACCCACCAATATTAATCAAACATCTTTCTTCATCTATATACCTTTTTGTCCAGTAGTGAATAATTTGTCCACATTCTGCAGTTTTGTAGTATTCAACCCAGCACATACAAATACAAATACTGTATGTGGACTGCACAAAATTAGTACAAAGAAACATTTTAAACTCATTGCTAACTACTAAGACAGAAAAAAAAACAATGAAGAGTCAGATAATTAGTCACACATACCGTTAAAGGTATAGTCAGTTGTTTATGTTGCTATTTACGGAGGGGCTGTGTAGAAGTGTAGGCTTACTTTTTCAACATGGTAAGTTAACAAAATGTGAGGAGATAGTTGGTGAATTTGACAAAAAAATGTATTAACTTCCAATTAGCTTCCAATAGCTGACTTTACCTTTAAGTTTGAACCTTTGGTGACTTCTGTCATGGATTGATGTCAACCAACACTGAGCTGAGTAAGTGTGCATTTACTCAGCTAAGGAAGTGGTAAAGGACACAGAGAGAGATAACCTAAATATTGCTTGTTCTGCAGTTCTAGGTGGACCCTCATCCTCTTACTAAAGAGCGATTGCAAGAAAGTGAGGTGAGAGTGAGATAGAGAATAATAGAGCAATGGTTCCCTGTTTGCCTCCGCTATAGGCAGACATTGTGGTATGTCTTGTGTATTCTGTGATTTACCGAACACTGGGAAAGATCCATTAGCAATGAAACAACATAGCCTCCTACCAGAAAGTGATTTATGTATTCAATAAGAGTCTCTGGTTTTCATTCCCTTTTCCCCCTCAATTCACTTCCTTATTCTTGACAGCAGCAGTAAGAAAAGAAATCTGAAATCTGCCACGTCTCAGGTGTGAGAGCTAACAATTTCTCTATATTGACTACGCTGCATTAAACTTCAACCCTACCTTTGTAAAGAACGTTGCAAATGGCCTGAAATGTTTTAAATTACATAACAATTTGAGCTAGTAATGCTCAACTCCAGTCCCCTGAACCATGGTTTTCTTTCCCATGCACAAAACGTGAAAGGGTATTATGCTCTGTGCATAAATCTGCTGGTATTAGATAAATATTAGCACATGGGAAGAGGACGATGGAAGACGGAGCAAGCACATCCAAAAATGCATACATATTCAGCTGGCAAACTTCACTTTAAGAGCTGGCCAGGACACTTGTCTTTTACATATTAGTGAGCTATTAACCTTCAGGGGAAGCATGGGGAGGGGGGGGGGGGGTACAAAAGAGAAATATCTAGAAGGTGGGACAGGAAAGAAAGAAATCAGCAGAAAAGTATGTAGAAAAAAGGTGAGCCATTCACAGTAACACCCATTCATTTCCCCAAAGACAGCTCCTGAGGAAATTAATCTTAATAGGAGCTAAGCTTCACCAGCCTGTCTCTGCCCCAGCTGAAGCTTTCACATAAAATGAACCAGGGCTGAAACAATATAGATATTCTGCTTGTAATATTATACGCAAAGCCAGAAAGCACATTGATACATAATGGTATGTATGCTTACACAGCGTGAGCTGTGTATGGATTCTCTGCAGTAAGTCGGACTCGTTTCAGGTGGGGGTTGGTCTCCGCAAGGGCTGCACTTTATCACAAATCCTGCTTGTGATATTCATGGTCGGGATATCGAGGCGTAGTCGTGGTGGGGAGGGGTTGTGGTTCGTTGGCCTGGGGATCTAATCGCTGCTGTTTGCAGATGATGTGGTCCTGATGGCATCATCAGTCTGTGACCTCCAGCACTCACTGGATCGGTTCACAGCCGAGTGTGAAGCGGCTGGGATGAGGATTAGCACCGCAAAATCTGAGGCCATGCTTCTCAGCAGGAAATTGCCTACTCCGGTCCGATTTGGCCATCTTCATATGAAGATCGATAGAAAAGACAGGGGTCTGAATCAAACAGCCAGACTTTTATGATTTTACCAGTCGGTGCTCAGTGATACTGTAGAGCATGTCTAAGCCTCTATACCACAGCTGTCACACTGTCCAGTGAGCCAGATCGGAGACATGAGGCACACATCCCACAGGCAGCATGGGTGATTGGTCTTGTCTGGTTTGGGGGGAGTATGTATTGGGAAAGAATTACATGTTCGGACGCTTTGCCTCATCAGCTCTTTGAAGGAAAAGGAGCAGACTGAAGCAGTATTGGATAGGTTCATCTTTTTGGCTGCCATTGTGAAGATGTAGCAAGATAGATTGGGGAGAAATTAAACACCATTTGTGTGATGCGTGTGTGTCTATGTGCACATGCTGTAAAGGTTTGAGTCTACAGTACAAGTGTGCAGATGTATGTGTGTGTGTGTGTGTGTGTGTGTGTGTGTGTGTGCACGAGCGCTTGTACATGGCAGTGACAGACAATTAGCCACCCCTCCGTTTGTAAATTACAGAGAGCCGAACATTTGATTTCCAGGGCATTAGGGGCATTTACGTCTGATTGAACAGAATGCCTCCTGTTTATGACAGCCAATTGGCCAGTTACCTACTTGTTCTAATAATACACATGAAAAATTGTCATCACACAACAAATAACTACCATAACAACTAATAAATAATGTACTATCTCACACATGGCGGATAAATGGATACAATACACGGTAGCCTACTGTAACCTATTCTCAGCCTCTTCTGTCCATTAGCACTATGTCACATAAGCAACTATGTGCTGAAAGTTGATACATAGCTCAACAGCGCATTCCGAAATTGACGAGTAGATTTTCATTGGCTGTTAGCACTGTCACTCACAAGGTCTGTATCTGTAATTCCGGTTTGACACTAGTGCAGAAGCCTGCTTTATTTACTAGTTTCAGTTGTTACATAGTTTAAGCACTAACAGTAGCCTACTTAGCCTATAAGTTAAACGTCCAACTTTGTCATTGAGTTATGTGTCATAACTCACCTCAATGTGTCATTGAGTTTCAGAACCATTTAGAATTACCTAGTTTCTGGAATTTATTGATAATACGTGATTTGATCATCTGTCATATCAATAGACAAACAGTCTGCTTAAACTAATATTACATATACTATATGTCTTAATGTTTTTATTGAACACAATGAAAACAAACCAAAATTGAGCCAGCATTTGGTAGCACTAGATATTTATAGATATTAATACTAATTTATAGAATTTAAAACTGGGCTAGAAACATCAGAAATGTGTAATTCTCAGATGTGCACAAGTTTACTTAACAATCTGTATTCTATTACAATTTTTTAGCACCAGGTCATTCCTTAATTTTATGCAAAATGCCTCAGAATGGTAATCTCAGAAGAGATAATATATCAAGGGCATTTGTGATGCAATACTGACATGCTGATAAAATAAAGATTTATAATAAATATACTATATCACCACATGCAACATTTATTTCTTTATTTAGAGTTATACTTTAAGAAAGAAATCCACCCGTAAGTTTACACTGTTAATTTGAATGTTAAATGTGATTAAGTGCTTTTATTACAGCTATCCTATAGTACAAGAAAGGAAAGCTCTGTGTGTTCCTGTACATTTTCACACCTGGACACAGTCAGTGCAAAGTCAGGATCCAACAGCAAATTGTCTAATAAATTACTGAAAGCGGGTGCCACTATCAAAATTCAAAATACAAAAATATATGAGGCAAAACAGCCTTATGTTTACAGTGTACGACTCACCTTCCTCTTATCTTCTCCAGGTTAAGGAAGTCATGTTCATCATTTTTGTCCTGACTGTCTTTTACTGTTATAAAAGAGTGAAGGTTATAAACATTAGTATCAAAGATTATCATCACACCACATGTTCTCCAATGTCAAAGAAAATATGTATCTAATGACTATACTTCTACAAAGTATATATGTTGCAGGAAATTAACCTACCTAGTACATAAAACAAAGAAAATGTGTAGTGAATTTTGTTCTCTGCATTTAACCCATCCCTTAAGGGAGCAGTGGCCAGCCGCTGTGCAGTGCCCGGGACAAGTCAGTGTGTCTGGTCAATGGCACTTACAGGAGAGAGTTAACCTAACGTGTTTTTTTATATTTTTTTTATATAGGCTACACTTCCAATATCATGTGGTTAGTGTGATCTAATGGAATAGGGGGGTGAAAAGTGTTTGGCGACCACAATAAGCAATTGTAGGGAAGGAAAACAATCAATACACATAAAAAAGCAAGCTGATGCACAAACGCGTTCTGTTTCAACACCTGATTTACACACCATGTACTGAGAAACAAGTGCTTTCCTTGCTGTCTGTGCATGATTCATGTATCCTACACCGTCTGCTTACATCTGATTCCAGCTGCAATCAGATATTGTCATCCCATTTCGCTGTGTGGTTCATATGTGCTCTATAAAAACAGACAGATTCAGTGTTCACCACCTCCCACTAGTGTTCACACATTGACATTACACCGCTAGCGAAGGCTTTAAATATAACCATGTTATGGTTAATATTCTTGCTCTAATTCCCATCTGAGTGTGTTGAAAGTGTACAAGTGCACTGCCAGCGTACCAGTTGTTTGAAGAATCAGTTTGTAGTATCGCCAGAAAGTTTGCTCACTCTGCTTCCACTCCTGTTTTTCTCCTTTGCCCGACCTTGAATTGACCATTGTGGTAATTGTCTAGAGCCAACGTCATCTGTTCGAGCGGCTGTACTATAATTGCTTTAAGTTGATTTTATTAAGAGATAATGGAACCTTGGAATCAGATCCCATCTTATTACTCTGCCAAATGTGGCCCTAACAATCTACACAACCTGTGAAAAGGACAATATGTCAAAAACAAGTTCAGGTTTCAGGTGCATAATTTAAAGTAACAAGATGAATGTAATCATGTTATAATAGCAGACACACACACTCATTCGTACTATTAATACAAATTTAATTTTATATAAAAAGAGATTGTGTGCAGCAGGTTCTTTCATTCTTTCTTTCCGTCCTACGGCTTTTCTCAGTCTTAGGAGAGGTGAACTTGGCAGCATTCCATTCTACATTGTACTCTGTAGACAAGGGTGGGTATTGTTCAAAACGTTAAAGAATTATTCAGCCATAATTGTCCTGGACCTGAATTTCCCACCCTTTCCCACTGTGGAAAGGAATTCATTTAGAGTTCTGAAGAATGTTTTATAAAAACTGCTTAAATCCCCCCCGGCTCAAGATTGAACACTAATAGAGTGTACCGGAAAACTTTTGAAATAAGTATATACACATATTTATTTCCATCGAATCTCTTAGTTACACCAATATTTAGCCTATCATAGGTAACAATTGGTGCCAAAATAGTATTTATAAAAGACTGCTATTTGCTGCCACAATTAGGAAATGCCATAGGGAAATCCTTGTCTTGTCATGTGCTAAATTCTTGGTTAATAATGCTCAAGCAAGACATAAACAAGTCTCTTTCCATAGAATCTAATAATAGTAATAATAATAATAATAATAATAATAATAATAATACCATGATTGTCAAAGGATATGGCGTTGTTATTAACATTTCTAATTCCAAAGCACTTTTCTCTCTGTGGCATATACAATGGCCTGCTTCCGCTAAATCTAACTAGGACGCCAGCGCTTCTCGGCAAAAGCGGGCAGAGCTTAGCCTCGTGAGACCACCCTGATCTCGCGAGCTTCAGTTTAATTTCTCCGTGAGAATCAGTTTGGAAAGCCTCGGAATAATTTTGAATGTCCGAGTAGCAACTGAACTTTCCAATCAGCGTCGTGTTTATAGCTATACAGGCATGGTTTAGGTGTGCCGACCATGACAGCAAAAACGACCAGGTTCATCCAATCAACTGCCAAGTATTTTTTATATACAGCCATTCACAAACAGATTCAATGTATGGCTTTCCAGATGGACTTGTGACAACATTTCCTCTGGCATGTCAGGTCAGACGGAGCTACACTCTGTGACAATGTCGCCCAGCGACAGCAACAGAGTTGAGAACCTTTCAACTTTATGCTGCGGTCACACATACGCAAATTTATAAGATTACAAGCAGGGCTATTCACTGCAGGAGCTGTAAAACAAAATAGATAAATTAATTGGCTTAAGGAAATTTATAAGGGAATTTAATACACTACAGTTTGCTTAATAACTGTTTATCTGAAATTCAGTTAAGATAGCCAACTGCCTCTCAGAATTACAGCCGCTATCTGACAGTTAACGGCCTGCCTGCCTATATTCTAGGTTATAGACTACATTACCAAAATGTAAAAAAAGTTTAATGTTCAACATTTGCAGATGACTAAATCGTAAATCTAGTTTATACAGTAACTGGAGGCTACCATAGCATAAACAACTTGAGTCTGCAGGACAGGCATAGTATCAAGAATGATGCACTGTGCACATCAATAACTAGCCTACATTAGATTAATATAGGCTATTGTCCAGAAACAGTACACGGATTAGAAATAGGCCGCTTAAATAATGTTGTGTTGATTAACTTAACCTATACATTGCTAATTGATAAAGATGCACTCACGTGCCATGCCGAAGTTGTATCCCCTGCCGGAAACAGATTGCCGTTTTGTACCGCGAGTAATAATGCTTTAATCTGGATCAGTGATCCGTCATATCTTAGAAAACATTTAACGTTATGTCCAATAGCAAAAATAGAATACGTCTTTGTTTAACTTTAACGTTTCTTTTTTAACCGAATATCACTTTGTGTTGTCCATGTCTGTACAATAACCCTGTGGCAAGAACGGATGCCGCTAAGTAACCCTTCATTCATTATTACCTGCTTATGGGTATAAACTGGCAAGGATGGCTGTAATATTGTGCTATGATATAACCTTCATTCATGAAATAATGTGCTTAGTAGATACCTGACTGGTTATCACAACGTAACAGTTCCTACACAGGACTGTGTGACCAAGATGCTGTTGTGTTTATGTTTGTGGTATGTTGACAAGAACAACAATGAACTACATTCTGCCGCCTGTAGCCTTTACTGTAGTTTGGACAGCGAGGCGGATTTAATGCGCAATATTAACACCTTGAGAACACTGCTGATTTTTACCATGTGGTTAAAAATCAAAACCCAAAAAAACTATGTTCAAACCGTTTTGCCGTTGTATAAGTACTAGCAGTCAGCAGTAAAGCATTGTCTGCCTCATGTCAACATGTTACGTGGAAGTCGGGGCGGGGTGGGCAGTGGCTTGTTAAATGTAAAGTCACTGAAATCAGGCTGTTTTCTGAGATAGACTGATAGTCGTGGTTGTGTATGGAAGTGGAATCAAACATCACACTTAAGTCATGGAATGTTTTTGTCATGGTCCGAGTTGACCGCTATGTTATTCAAAGTACTGTGGAAGTGCAAGGAAAGAAAATGCAATCCCAAATAGCATTTTAATTGTAATTACATTAATTAATTAATGTTCTAATTGAGTTTTGTCCGTAAAAGCGCGCATTGACTTGAAAATGTATTTGCATTTGAAGGGAGGCGCTGTTTAACTTATTTAATTTGAATATGGTCCGCTGCAAAGCGCATTTGTCTTTGAAAATTAAGTTATTTGGGATTGCATTTAAATTGTGTCTACTTAAATGCGCGGAATATTTTGAAAATGAAAATGCAATTATGGGATTGCATTTTCATTTGAATTGAGTCCACACTAAAGCGTGTTATTGTTTGACAATTAAAATGCCATTTGGGATTGCATTTTCATTTGAATTTAGTCCTCTATGGACTTCCATATGCATTAGGTGTAGCCTACAAACCGCTTACGGTACGCGGTCGATGCATCCTGCCGTCAGAGTTGTCGTCGCTCCCTTGGAATGCATTCCATCAAGCGCTCTCCACGCCACTTGCAGCGCAGGCTGAAAATGTATAACTAACATATTGGTGCGTCTCATCACAGACCAATCACAGCTAAAAAACAAAACAAAACAAAACATAACTTCGAGTGTTTTTACCTTTTGATGGGGAAATAGTAGGCTATGTGAATGTGAGTATAGAACTGCAGAATGGGCTTTAAAAACTGGTTTTGAATTTTTTTAAAAATCCGTTTGACTGGTTAACAGGTTTGTCCAGTCAGTTGTATTTCAAGTAGCGTATCTTTTTGAAAATACCAGCCCTTTTACAACAGTTGCAATGGATGGCTCCCCAGATGGTTATATGCAATAATAGCATCGTAACCCGATTTTACATGATCGTTTCGTAAATAAATGTAGGTTTCCTGTCAAACAACTGACAAATGTATATAGGCCTATCCTATATGGTAAAAGTAGCCTAAATACATAATTAATTGCAATGGCTTAGAGTGCAATATTTACAACGATGATCAAAATAAATATCAGAATAATTATTATTGTAGACAAACGTGGTGTTGGGAACAACTATTTTCTCGTATGAGTAAAGCAGAGTGAGGTGCTTCAGAAATGTGACTCCTGGCAAAGTCTTGGCTACCAAGCAACCCCACCTGTGTTACAGCTGCGGAATTCGGATTTAACTACGGTAACGCATCTTTCAAGCACAAAAAACAATCAAAAACAACCGACTACCAAAAATGAGCACCGATCAATATTTTCCATCTATTCACAACAATGCACCAGACGATACAGGAATTTGGCCTACCGTTGATAATGTCACACCAAATGAGTCCAACATTTGTCCCGAGAAGTTAATTAACGAGGATTTTAAACAGTGCGACAAAAGAACATCGCCAACAATGAAAGGGACCGTTGAAGATGGAGCAGCGTGGCCAACGGCAGGGCCTTTAGCAGTGCCTGAGTACCGACCCCTCGAAGTCTTCAGTCCACCGTCTCGGGACGCTAGGTGGCGTGTGGAAGACTTAATTTGTGATCTTTATATTCGACTCAAAGAGACCGAATTATGCTCCTTGATCGAAGAGGACTGGGCATCTCCTACCAATTCCTACAAGGGCAGTCTTTAATTTAAGGTAGGCTAAGGCTATATATCATTAACCCATCAGGACGATTGGCTGCACTGCAACAAACAGTGCAGCCAATAGCCTCTAGGCCACGAGATATCATACGAGATTATTTAGGTTTATAGTATATGTCTATAATAAATAATTACATACCAAACCAGATGAGCACATTTTATGTAGGCTATAGCCTACCGGTACAAGAAGCAGTATAAGTCAACAGTAAACACTTTTTGATTTATGTTTTCTCACAGATGGGGAAGCAGATGCAAAATATACATTTTTAAATAATGTTGCTCACTTAATAATCTTAAAGAATAAATATTGTGTATCTCAGTTGTTTGTCAAATAATATAGTTTACTGTGTATCACATAACCATATGCCTACATTCTAATTTTCAATCATGTTTTTCACATCCACACTTATTTAAGAAAACTATGTAAAGATCTGATCTGGTGAAAAAAATTAATGGGATCTACAGGACATAAATAATAACTGTTATGGTCATAAGGAATATGCCTATTTTGGTAGGCTATAGTATAATATAACATTTAAAATATGAGGATAACATTCAGAAAGTGACAATTTAATGTTAATTATTTAGACATGGGCCTACTGTGACTTAAAGTTTTAATGTATAAGGGACATTACCTCACGCTCAGAGATATACCCTAACCAATAAGGTCACGCTAATAGTGTTGTGGTAACCTAACTATTTAACCATATAACCAATGACAGCAGCAAGTCACTTCCATATATGCTTCTTGTATGGAGGTGTTTGCATGTAAAATTTGTACAAGGTAAAATCATTGGGCTCATACATAATCTGTAAATCTAATACAGCTACTGTACTGCAATATATACTTTAATATTCAGTCCTGTATCTGTTTATTTGAGTCTTGCATAGTAGTCGTGTATTTCAATACCCTTAATCCAACTAATCCACTATACATTGCCAGTTACTCTTGTTAAAAGCAACTACCATTTGGTGTGCATTCAATAATTCTGTAATCAATTTTTATCTCATTTTATTTTTTAAATATAAAGGAATATTTTCATAATCTTTTATATATAATGCAGTTTGAGATTCAATATCTGCAGTCATTACATATAATGTTGGCTTTATTCAAGAAGAAGAAACTAGTTTCTTAATGTTTTGGATGGGTTTGTCAATTAGTGTTTTACTGACATTTTTTAACAACATGTAAATAGATATTGAAAAATTATAAATGGGCTTGGCGGTTGAATATGGTACCATTTGATGTTATGTGTTAACCAAAATTGGTGTCATCCCTTTTGTTGACATGGCCTATAAAGAGATATAAGATACAGTAACATCCTTACACTGTACATGCTTATATACATTGTGTGTATTATCCTTCTGTTTTAAATAATTTGGTCCTCTCGATACAAACAGAACATTACTGTTTAAATATGTTTGTGATTCAGAGAAAAAGACTGAGAAACATGTATCTTCATAGTTTTTCCCAGGGAATGTCCTGTTGTCAGATTCAAAATTAAGTGATGCATATTTGTTATTTGAGACATCATCGGATGACAGCAACAGTTTGCTTCCGAAAAACCATATTTTTTTGTTTCCTTAACATTGGGAACTGAGAGAGAGAGAAGGAACGAAAATCAGTTGGTGAAGAAGAACACTATTCAGTTCTATAATACAAACATCAAAAAAGCAGCCTGGTTCAGTTTTCACCAGTTGTGTCTGGGTCGAAATAAGACTGCAAACCACCTTCTGGACAGTAGAGGGCAGAATTACACTTGGAACTCAAACATATCACTCTGCTTCTTTGCCAGCTTCGCCACCTCCTGGCGGATAGCTTCAACCAGTGCAGAGGTGGAGAGGCTGCTTAGGGGCACGCTGTCTATCATTTTCCCAGCCTGCGGCAGCCTTTGCTGGGATGCTGTGTTGGAGGCAGTGGTGTCCTGCTCCGGAGCTTGTTTGCACTGCAGGCTGAGCCTGGGGCTACCCTGGGGGTAACGAGGATGAGGGAAAGCCTCTACATACCCCGGCAGGGGCACCTGGAAAACAGGGTAGATGGGGAATCAACTAAACTGAAAACTTTGCAATAAAAACCAAATGCTGCCAATTACATTATCAGAAGGATATAAGCCATTGTTAACCACTGTGTAAGTGACCATTGTCTCATTTGCAGACATATTGCAGAAATAATAAAACCATACACATACGCATACTTGGGGAAAAGACTCACAGTAAACAAACAAAAATAACAGTGATGAGTGTGAAAATCTTTTTTAAACTCATTTCTGATTGAAACTCCGTCCTTGGACTCTGTGAATGGACTACACTTGCTATGTTGCTATCATGTTTATAACCAATATCTAATATCAAAATGGTACGGACACTCTAAAGTAAAGGAAAATAGGTGTTCATTTAGGAAATGTGCTCAACTACCCTGGTATTTTGCTGTGTCCCCTCAACGGCAGCCATAAATTCAGTTCAGCAAATGGTTTCTAAATGACACTGGCTCTGCAAAAAGACACTGCATGAAGGCATCTGGTTGAAACAGGCAGACAGACAGGGATAAATATTCCACACAAACAAGGAGTAAAGGAACGAGGATAGAGGGTACATGGGTAAGAACTGGTTTGAGAATGGAACCTATCTTGTAATAATGAAAAACAGAGGAGGTTGAGGAAGGTATTCATTCAATCCTCCTCAAGGGCTCATTGAAGACAACAGCTTGATCTATTAATTCCCGATTCAGTTCTAAAATTGGGCCCACCTATATAGAAATATTTCATATACTGTATGTACTACACATACATTGCAGACTTTTTACCCTTTTACAGTACTGTTACAGTTTATGTCCCTTAATCTTTTGGACGTATGTCGATATTCATCGAGCTTTTGTTGATCTAACCCTTAAAGAGGATTGGGCGTGTCCTGCTGTGAGTGCGTCCGTTCCCTTACAGAGTCAGCCCACTGCGGCGGCACATCCTCTGGTTCGGGGGGGTAAGACATCCAGGAGGGACTGTGGTAGGACGTAGGGGGCGGAGACACACAGTACTCTGAGTAGTCCGGGCTGGTGGCCGGGATGGCATAGACGGCTGTAATTGGATTTCCTGTTGAGGCAGAGATGGACAATTTGATGGATTTCCAATGGAGTTGCGTTGGTATGACAAACCTTCCCTTTTTGAACATTCAGCTATTGCAGGACAACTGTAAGCTAATACACTTTTTGTCTTTGTCACACTTTTAGCTGGTGTACCATTCTTTGTGCGTGTTGAAAAAATAATCTGATAGGCTAATTCTACACAGCACTGACTGCATAAATAGAAACATAAACAAAGTGGCGAACACCGCTCACAAAAACAACGCCGTAATGGGCCTATACTCTTTGCCTAGCAACGCATTTCATTGCGTGAGGTGGGGCTGCGGAGGGACACTGTTTGGATTTGAGCTCGAAGGTGGCGAGCGTTCCCGAGAATGACTGCCTTTAAAGGGGGTGGGTAGAGAAATGTGTGGGGGCAGTAGATGGCAGTAGATGGCAGTGGCAGCCGTTCAGCACTCAGGTGTCCCCTGGAGGGGACAAGATGTTTTCCCAACCAAAAATGTTGCTCTTTGATGCATGTTTCACCCACAAGGGTGATTCCTGCAACAAACTGAAGCGTGTCATTTAAAATGAAAATGTTCTGCACTCACCTGAGTAGTTTGACACGGGCTGCTTTGCGGTGACAGATGGGAGTGCTACTCTAGACGTCAGACCATAGGGGTTGTCGTGTGGGTTCTGCATGCTAGTGACTGAGATCTCGGAGTTCCTGCCGTTGGGCCCCAAGTCAGACGCTGACCTGAGTTGGATAGAGAGAGATTGCAGGTGCACTCATTCCTGTTATTGTCTCAAACTGCAACGCTACATCTGCACCACTAGAGGGCAGAAACACTCCACCAGGAAAAGTGTAAAACCCCTCATTAATATTCTTGGCATCTTGCAAAAGCACTGGTTCAATATTCAAATTTATACAAGAACTAAAATCACACTCACAGCAGCACTTTACCTAGCGAATATCTCCTCACGCAATACAAGTGTGAATGCTGTTTTGCTATGAGTGTGTGTGCACACGTCAGCAGGTAAAGCTGTGCGGTATTTGTGGCTTGTTCCTAAGGCCTTACCGCTTTAAGGAGGTCCCTAGCGACGGGCCGGTGCGAGGCGGGAGAGGGGGTGGAGGAGAGCCCATGGCCATGTCAGGCAGCTGAGTGAAGCGAAAGGCCTTAAAAATAAAAGAGGGAAAGTAATTCATATGTGCACTCGTAAAGTCAGCACAGGTCAACCACCCCCACTTGCTGGTACCTGGACTGCATTTAGAATATATAGCGAGCGCTCTTGCAACCTTCCAGACACTCAAAGCGCTTCAGAGTGTATCCTCACATTCACCCATACACACATCCACACAGCGATGACACATGAATGTCCTTACTGGTTTGGGCAGGCTGCACTGATACACATCGGTTCCATATGATGGCACCCAGCGCAGGCCGCCCATCCCCCCTCCGCGCCTCATGGTGCCCGGGGCGCTGGTCACCATGGCGTCGGTGTAGGGCAGCGGGGGCGGGGTGGGGCTGTACTGGTGGTGGTGGGAGTTGCGCCCGGACGTGGAGTGGCCCCCCGAGGCCAAGCTAAAGGCCTCCTCCAGCAGCAGGTGCATCTGCTGGCGTACCTCGTCGATGGACGGCTGCGAGCTCAGGGTGGATGTCTCCGAGTGACCTTTGACCCCGCGGCCATACATGTACCCCCGGGGTCCCATCAGGCGGTCCACGTTTGTCTCCTCGATCAGCTCGGGCTCCGTCTAGAAGGCGTGAAACACAACAACAAGGGGAAGGAAGCAAATTGATCTGCATGGCAGCTCTGAAATCAGTTACTGTAGCACTGCCTGCATACTGATGGGTACAAATATGAGAATTGTTAATGAAATGCAGGATTAAACCGCAACCGCAGGGCACAATTTATTTTTGGAAGGTGTGAAAATACCATCTGGCGGGCCCGGTTCTGATTTATAATAGCTGGGCCCTACCAAAGAGAATAAAAAAAAAAATCCCCCTTTATGAGTTGAAGAGCGATCTTGAGACGGCGTGAACTGAAGGTTCCCGTGTGACTCAGGAAAAGACAGAGTCATCCCGTGGGCGGCTGACAGGCTGCTGAGCTCGAGGTGCCGTGATACTTCAGCGGAAGTGGTCTGACCCAGGCGGAGGCACGAGCGAAGCAGAGACTGGTTTATGGTGAGCATCCATCTATCCCCCCCTCGCCCCACCCCCAGATTAACTGCACGAAACATTGCAGAAACGTACAGACAAGTAATTACCTCCCTCTTCCATGATGTATGTCTTTCCGGCCAATCACCTCCTTTCTTTTGAAGACAATTTCTTCACTTTTATCACATTTCTTTCTCTTTTTTTGGTAACATTTTCGTAACACCCTCTGTGCGCCCTGTTCACTGTGCGCCAACCTTTATATTTCCATTCAGTATTAAATGAATGGGAGCTGAGCTGAGAATGTCCTACTTCCTCTCAACACAGAGGGTAGCCACAGGACACCTGGCATAACGCAACTCATAAATCAGTCCTTCCCTACACACACACACACACACACACTTCCTGCAACACAGGCGTGCAGAGAGGTGGATCTGCAGAAATGTGGCCTGTAGCTACAGTATTCCCACTGTAATCAATAGGGGTGGGATGTTTTGCTATGGAGTGCAGCTAGCCATGCCATATTTATTGCAGCCTCTCTCTCTCTCTCTCTCTCTCTCTCTCTCTCTCTCTCTCTCTCTACAGAACTTTATGGTGGACAGCTGTTGCAATAAGGCTGAAATCAAAGAGACAACTCAAATTTGTATGCAGGGTGTCTCTTGTTGAGTCCTTATGTATAATTATCAATTTCAACTCATGAGTTTAAAGTATTTTAAAACCACTTATTTTGGGCAGCATTATATATGAGCAGAATTAGTGTTTTGCCACCAATCAACATGAAATACCTATAATCTAATACGGTAATCTAAAAATACGGTAATCTAAGTACACACAAATAGACACGTGTGTGTGTGTGTGCGTGTGTGTGTGCGCGTGCATGTGTGTGTGGGCATGCGTGCGTGCATGTTTCTGTGTCTGAGAGAGAGAGAAAGGACTCACTAATTTTTATCCTTCAACACTTTTTTTCTTTTGAAAATAATGTTGAACGAATGTGCCTGAGTTTGTCTAAGAAACAGTCTGCAGTGTTTAGGAACTCACTAACTGGTAATTGCATGAGAAAGGCTGCGATTCTTCTAATAGTCCCTGCAACTGTATCACAATGACGGAGTTAAATAAAAATTGAAGAGTCTTTCTAGAATGCATTTTGTATCAAACCCCTCAAACCCTTATACATCTCAGCAATCAATTATTAATGAACCATCTTTCTGCAGAACACTGTATGGCACATCTGAAATCACACCTGAGCAATTTATGTCAGATCACTCTCTCACACATGACTGCACAGTGCCGCGCCAAGGGCAATGAAGCCTGGAGCGTCTTTATTATCGCCAGGATTTGTTCATGTTAATGTTGATTTGTTCATGTTAATACCCGAGTGCATGAAGATGCACTCGGGTATTAACATGTTTAAGTATGAACATATTAAACCCTGTTAATTAAAGGCCCTCTATGCCACAGGTAACCCATACTGTAGGACAGTGGTAATGACCAATTAGGAATAACCTAATTCAAGTAGACATACAGCAATGTTGACTTAATAAAACTACGTCTTACAATTAGAATAGGTCAGAAATGTCATGCAGCTGGAAAATAATGTTACTGACATTTTACAAATACATCATGTCAACATTTACATTTAACTGTGCCAGGGTCCATTCAGAGCATATCAGTAAACTTAGAGTAAAGAGTGGGTGCAACATGCGCTCACACTGCTCATCAGACTGTGGGGGAAGGAGAGTGACTCACGTCATAGCCACTGTTGCGGATGCCTCTCCTGGGCCTCTCCCTCATCACTAGCAGGTCCAGCTCGTTCCCACCTGGACTGGGGCTGTTAAGGCTCTGCCTGCTGCGATAGGCAGGCTGCCCTGCCTGGGAGTGTCTGACCATCACAACATTAGAGCACAGCGTGGTGTCAGTGTGGAGCCCAATGGTGTGTTCAGTCACCGTGTGTGAGTGCTTCAGATGCAGTACAACAGTACGAATCAAAATCTGTTTTTTTGTTTTGTTATGGTCTCAATAGGTTACTGTAATGAGTAAGAAATCGACATGCTAATACTAATGATACTATACTATACTAATACTAATGCTATTGCATCTTTAACTACATGTATTCTAAGCACATTTATTAATAGTGGCCTAACTATGAGAACATTTTCCTTGAGCTTTGTTAATAAATAAAATTACAGATAATTAGGCTATACAGTAGGCAAAAAGCTTAATGCAGCTAGTGGGGATATAAGTGTTCAGTGAAATGTAATATATGAATCACATTTATCTTTCACAGGAAAAAGCTAGTAATACAGAATTTCATGCAAGAACAGGATATGAACATTATTTCAGTTGGAATTTTACATGGTTGATCATATTATATAAACCATATACTGTATATGTATATATATACACACACACATATATATATGGTATAGTGGTCTGTACTGTTTATTATGTATGTTATGTGACATAATTTACAGCACTCTAAAAGAGGCACACACGCTTAACCTTTCGGAGACACACAATTCACTCACCTCTATTTATCACTCACCAAGCCACACTAGATCCAGTATTTATCACTCACCAAACCCCACTAGATCAAGTATTTATCACCCACCAAACCCCACTAGATCAACGATGTATCACTCACCAAACCCCACTAGATCAACTATTTATCACTCACCAAACCCCAATATATCAAGTATTTATCACTCAACAAACCCCACTAGATCAACTATTTATCACCCACCAAACCCCACTAGATCAACTATTTATCACTCACCAAACCCCACTAGATCAAGTATTTCTCACCCACCAAACCCCACTAGATCAACTATTTATCACTCACCAAACCCCACTAGATCAACTATTTCTCACTCACCAAGCCCCACTAGATCACTCGCTCGCTACTCGATTCTCACCTCCTGTGAGACTTGACATAGGTGGAGCCCCGCTCATCGTCGGGCTCCAGCGATCTGCCGTGCTCGCTGGGGACCCTCTCGTGGCCCTGCCATGGCCTCTGCTCCAGCGCTCTGCTGCTGCTGCTGTTGCTTGCATTGGTGGAGGGGAAGTCGTAATAGCCCTTCCTCTTAGCTTTCAGCCGCAGCTTGTTCCTGTAGTGCTCTATGTCGGACTTCTGCTTCAAGGCCAGGCTCACCTGCCAAGCCAACATTGTATGTGTGTAATTTTACTATATATTACAGTAGACAGTATTTGTATATTCATATTCATTTGTGTGTGTGTGTGCGTTTTACCTCTCCATTGAGAATAGCAGATATTTCAGTAGTATTTGTATATTCATATTAATGTGTGTGTGTGTATGCGTGCGTGTGTGTGCGTGGGTGTGTGTGTGCGTTTCACCTCTCCTTTGAGAATAGCAGATATTTCAGTAGTATTTGTATATTCATATTAATGTGTGTGTGTGTATGCGTGTGTGTATGCGTGTGTGTGTGTGCGTGGGTGTGTGTGTGCGTGTGTGTGTGTGTGTGTGTATGTGCGTGTGTGCGTCACCTCTCCATTGAGAATAGCAGAGTCCTGGCTGCGGTCTGAGGATGCTGGTTGTGAGTAGCTGGGTTGAGCCACAATGGGCTTTATGGAAATGAGCTGCAGTGAACCCGACGACAACTTGTATGGATCTGAGAAACAAAGGGCCCGGTCATACAGTACATTCAACACAGGGGCTACACAATTGCCTCTCATCAATATGCTATCAGCCCGATGGGAACAAACCTTCCCTTTGTGTAGTAGTTGTCTGTCTGACTCCTTAGCTCTTGACTCCACTGCCCCACACCCCCCAAAGAAACACACACACACATGCACACATACTTACACACACACACACATGCACACACACACACACACGCACGCACACAGAACTTCCACTATCGGTGGTCACCGTGGATGACAATGTGTGATTCAGTCAAACATCAGTCCTCAGTGAATGAAGTAGCAGACAGTGGCCAGCAATGGATCACAAAGACAGCGTTAGCCTCAGAGTGTGTGGCAGTGCATCTCTGTGGCAGGTGGTGGAAAGTGGCTCTGCAGTGGCTCATTCTATGCCCGTCACCTGACACACTGGATTCAGGTCAGGCTAGATTCAGGTTTAAAATCTGTTCAGGGATGATTTACGTCCACCTATTGTGAAGATGAGTTTAGGCCAGATTCATTGAAGTAACCTGATTTAGACCATTTCTTATTTTATTTCATGTAAAAAATCTGAACTCAGAAACCTCAGAAAGAGAAGAAAACATTTCCATGTTACATTTCCATGCAATAACATACATTGACTATGAGCTATGACACGATGACCTTTCACCCTATTCCACCCTGTGACACGTGGTACAATGTCAGCAGAGTGTCTGTCCCACGCAAATAGGTTACATCCATTTGTGCTCTCTGCTGAGTGGCTACCTTTCTGCTTTCTGGCCATATAAAACTGCTGCAGAGAGAGAGAGAGATACACAGATAGAGAGAGAGAGAGAGAGAAAGGGGGGGAGAGAGGGAGGGAAGGAAAGAGAGAGATACACAGAGAGAGAGAGGGGGGGGGAGAGAGA
>JAODOY010041709.1:0-20128 GCA_025399855.1 Forbesichthys papilliferus
GAACACCTCCCAAGGGAGGCGTCCAGGGGGCATCCTTACCAGATGCCCGTACCACCTCAACTGGCTCCTTTCGACGCAAAGGAGAATTGGCTCTACTCCGAGTTCCTCACGGATAGCTGAGCTTCTCACCCTATCTCTAAGGGAGAAGCCAGCCACCCGCCTGAAAAAAACAATTTTGGCCGCTTGTACCTGTGACCTTGTTTTTCAGGCATGACCCACCCTTCATGACTATATGTGAGGGTAGGAACGAAAATTGCCCGGTAGATTGAGAGCTTTGCCTTCTGGCTCAGGTCTCTTTTCGTCACAACGGTGCGGTAAAGTGATTGTAATACCACCCCAGCTGCTCCGATCCTCCGGCCAATCTCCTGCTCTATAGTCCCCTCACTTGCAAATAAGACTCTGAGGTACTTAAACTCCTTCACTTGGGGTAATGACTCTTTCCCTACCCGGAGTAGGTAATAAATCAGTTTCCTGCTGAGAACCATAATTAACAGACCATCAACAGCCAACTTGCACCGTCAACACACTGAATCAGTAAAAGCGTGTTTTCACAATGTCAATGGTATGCATGTGCAAGGACAGTAACCGTTGTTTACACTGAGTAAAATATATTTAAATACTTCAGTGCTTCCTAGCTGGGACGATTCAGTTCTGGGGAAACAAAGAACTGAATATTTTGTGACTGATGAAGCTTTTCACTTGTGTATGGCAGAAGACAGAGGGAGGGAGAGAGGACGAGAGGAAAAAAGGAAATAAAACATCTGTGCAACGTAGCTGTGTGGGCGAACGGTCTGCCCGTCTCTCTTATGGTCTGCCTGTCTGTCTGTCTGTGTGCATGAGTGTGAGAGAGATAGAGATGGAGATACAGAGAGCGAGAGAAAGAGCTGGGGCATGTTTGTGCTTGTCAAAAGAGAAAGTTAACATTGTGTCAGGGGTTGCACACGTTTCTACGATAAAGGCAGGAATCTTCTCTGCTTTGACCTTCAATCTTTCACACATACCCTGTAAAAAAGTAAATGCACCTTATTACAACTCCCAAAAATCCCAGACTGTCCAAGTTTATTAAATACGACTTTGTCTTAGGAGGGAAAGACCCGAGGCAGCATGGTAACTGAACCAGGGTCTGGCCGAGTCATCTGTAAACATAAACATGGTGTATTACTGAGCTCACTTTTAACACACCTTCAGCTGTACAGCGTCTGAGTGGAGTCTAATAAGGCATCAGCTGTCTGGCTCCTCGGGGGCCGTGAGATCACAAGGCCCCTCTCTCTCCCTCTCTCTTTCTCTCTCTCTCTCTGCTGGGCCAGATGTGCCCCCCCCCCCAAACACACACACATCTGTCTCCATGACGACCAACAGGGCCCCTCACAACAAGTGCACTCACACACAAACAGACACACACACACACACACACACACACACACACAGGGTCACATCTAGCTTAAAGCTACAGGCCTTGATGTTTCCTCAGCTCACTGTTTATGTTTGGGTAGCTGCATGCGACGGGGTGGAGAGCAGCGTGAGCAACAGCAGGAGGGGTGGAGCTTCTCTTACCTTTATTCCCCAACAGCGCAGCTGCTGGACCGCACCACACAACACCGTCTTAGCCTTGGCAATGTGTGTCCATGTCACTGAAGGGACAGGAGCTTTTATTTTTATAGAGTTCAAGTATCAACCATGTTTCTTTAAACACGCCCCCTGTGTGCCCAGGGCTGTGTTAGCGTGTGAACCCAAGATATTTATAATGGCCCACTTAAAATGAGGGTGCAGCAGAACGCACATTTTTGGTGAAACGCGGAGTGTGGACTGGGATGGCTGAACAGATACAAGCAGATCTCTCTTAAGATAAGAGGCTATATTGGCGTAGCCTCGCAAGACCATCCGGATCTCACAAGCGGTCAACCTAGTGTGTTGCCAATCAGCGTTGTAGTTTAGCTACGGGCGTGACGTGGCGTAGGTGTGACGTAGGTGACGTCTAGAGATAACACAAAGTAGCATCGGTTTTATTGGAAGAGAAAAAGCTTTTTTCTCACTAGAAAATGTGTTCTCACTCTTCTCCAGACTTTTCTACTGCTTGAGTGGATAACAACAGACTGCTGGTTCACAGGTTCGTCGAATCAATCACATGCAATGTATTTTCTTGAAAGCGCCTGCCCTCTTGAATCCCATTCAATGCATCCCCAGAAGGATGTGACACGTGTGTCAGGTTATTATAGGCTAGACCTACTGCCCTAACCTTTAAAACCAACGCATGCCCTCTGAATGCAATACTGTAATAACTAGGGATCGCACCGATACGATACTGATATTGGAAATCGGTCCGATACTGTCTTAAATAGCTGGATCGGTATCTGTGACAATTGGACGGTTGTAACCGATTCATGGGACTGATCCAATTCAATTAATTTACATGCGTAGGTCTACTGTCAAGCATCAGCCATGTTTAATCTACCCAGGCCACACCATCAGCAGCAGGTTTATAAAATGCATCTAAATCCTAAAATAGAGATTGGCTGTCATTTACTTTGCAACTTAACTTGAAACTTAATTTTGGAATCGGTTGGTACTCTGTATCGGCCGATATCCAAAGTGCCGGTATCTGTATCGCATCGGGACTGAAAAAACTGGATTGTGCCAGCCCTAGAAATAACATCATGTTCTGTTTAGCAAGTTTCAGGAATACATTTTATGTCTTTAGAAATGTTCTTAATGGTTCATATTATGCAAACATGCAAGTGATACTTGCACAGTATACTGTATAGTGTTTCTCCACATGTTAAACTGATACTAGCACAATGTTATTTCAGTGCATCTTCCTGGGAGCAGATGTGACAGATTTAACCGTCCATCGATCAGCATGAATGTGTGGCTGTTCGCTGGTCCATTGGCGTATTGACCGCTGGCGTTTGTGTGTGCCTGCTAATGCACCTGTCCTCTGGGTGTGTGTCTAGGGAGCTCCGAGGGTCAGGGAGGCCTGCGGACATCAGCCTCCAGCCATGCTATTGACATCACTTAGTTCTACGACTGCTGTGAGACCTGGTTGACATGCTCCATAATTCTCTCTCTCTCTCTCTCGCTCTCTCTTTCTTCCTCTCCCCCTCTCTCTCTCCCCAATTGACAGTTCACGGTGGGTGAGTGCTTAAAGAAACCATTGAGCTACAGTATACTGCAGGTGCACACACACACACGCACGCTCACACCTGTATGGTCTCAATATGTTACTCAACAGGAGGTTGACAGGACAGGTCTGTGTGCTGCTTGCACTATTAAAGTAATGACTTATTCAGCCATTAGTCTGCCAGAGGCTTCACTTGTGTAGAGCCAACCGTGTCAACAGACTCACCTACTCTACTTGACCAGGTACAGTATTGTTATCCACAAGGATGACGACCAGCTACTAACTAATTGACCAAATGTGACTTCACACTTATACTGGAAGGATATGTGACAGGGTCATTTAGATGACACAGCTGAAGGTAAAACCAGTTAAAAGGTATAGTCCGCTATTGCAAGCCAATTGTAAGATAATACACAATACCTCGTCGCATTTTGCTATCTTACCGTTCTGTGTGTGTGTGCTGAAAAAATAATATCTTACTTCTGAGCCCTGGCTCCGTAAATGGGAACATGGGAAAGTGGCAAACACTCCTCACAACAATGCCCTTGGCTACGCAATGCGTTTAAATGTGTGGGCAAAGCGTCTGAGGGAGCTTGTTTTGATTTGAGCTCAAATTTAGCATGCGTTCTGGAGAATGACCTACCCTGCCTTTAACGCATGATGAAAAAGGCAGTAAATCTCTCTCCCTGCGTGGCACATTCACCACCACCTCCAAGCTGCCTTTGTTCCTGCCGCTAGATTACTGTGACCTCCAGCTTCAGTGAAACCACATATTCCTTCCGCCACTGAAAGCCTGGCTGCCGTGGCAACACAAGCCAATCATCAGTATCAATGCTCCCAGTAGACCAAAGATAAGCTAATTGCATTCAGAGTATAAAAGGTGCTTCTTTGTTAAGGCTGAAAGTTACTGTAGATTGCTGACTTACTGCTCTGCTCCTCCACAGACCTTAGCTACGAGTTTACCATCGCTGACTAATTTATAATGACCGTGATGAGATTATTATCAAGATTATAAAAGCCTTTTGTGGCAGAGGAGGTGTCAGGAGGTGTCAATCAAAGTTATTAGCAGGTGGCTGAACCAAGAATCTGATAAGGAGCTTCTCACCACCAAACTAAATATACAACTGCAGTTGTTGTCCTACTAAAGAGCCTATATATGTTCATATACGTTTCCAAACCAGAATAGGATAAATACAGAAATGTCAAGTTATATTTTACATTTCATATTTACGGCATTTGGCAGACACTTATATCCAAAGCAACTTAAAGGTACATGTGTCAATAGTTGGGCAGGTCATCCACCAGCAATTATAAGCAACCAATATTAGTTACAGCATGTTGTCATCATGACTACTACCATGTCATCATATCATTCAATCATCCAACAACATTCCTAATGGCCTGAATAATAAAGTGTATATTACATAAAAGCAGAACAGGAAATCTCTGATATTTGTCACCGCTGGTTACCACTGTACCAGGGAAAGGTGGGCAAACAAACCAGAGCGTCAGCTGGATGTTTATTTTATAGAGTTTGTCAGGCAGAGGGGTTCAGCGCTGCACGTGATGGACTGACGACAACTGCAGACAGGCTACAAGAAAGCACAGCTATATGGCATCTGAGCAGAACGTATGCTCTCCAGCGTCACATGAAAGGAGCCAGGGACGTTTTCATAAACACCAGCGCAGACCCAGATGGCTTCCCGTCTGTCTGACACCATCTGTTTTCTGCTACCTGCTTTTTCAACCATCAAGATGTCCAAATGACAATCCCAACATACCTTCCACTCTGTGTGTGTGTGTGTGTGTGTGTGTGTGAACACACACTGACACCCAACGCACATAAATTAGTCTCAACAACAAAGAAGAAAAGAAGAGACTTGCGGAGACAATATGCAAACAGTGGAAGAGAGATTCACTTCAGAGGAACACAATTTGATGACTGCATCTGCTCATCTGATCTGTACCGATCATGTGAAAAAGCCCTCCCCTCAACACCGCCCCCCATTCCAGCTCTCAGCTTAATGTTCCCTGAGATTATGGTCTGGAAACCCTGCTTGCTCATGTGTTCGCACACACTGGATAATGGTGGGGGTGGCTGAATGCAATGACGCTGAAGGCAAGTGCTTGTTTCGTAATGGGAGAGCTAGATGAAGTGATACAAACCATTGCCAATGGAGCGTGTCCAGACCTTATACGTTATAGTTATAGCAATACAATACTACATAGTTATAGTCTTGCATTCATTCCCGCATCTGAAGCTAAAAACGATGACGACCCACGATGGAACAGAGTGTGTTCAGCCATACATTCACATTAGAGGAGTTCAACATATCTTACAGTATTTACCATCAACTTCCATAACCTCCCTTTAAAAGTGAATGAAGGCCACTTTAGATTGCACATTTCAAGTAACTGTTTCAGTTGATGGCTATGAGCGCTTTGAGCATTTGTTCATAAAGATCCATAAAGTGCTGGCTTAAATTGAAGATGGTGTATTGAACTGTCAAAGTGAAGATGCTAAACAACAGCTCATTCAGCCTATTCCAGCCAATGTAGCCTTAAAAGTGTCGTCCTGCACATTAAAACCACAACAAATGTATTTCCCACTTCTAATCAACGAAGGGAAACATTTTCACTTGGACTCAGGACAGCAACAAAACCGCCAAATAACTTGCTTATACTAGTATCAGTGTGACTGGGTTTTGGATCCACGTCAACCGATGAGATGTTTACAAAATATATCAACTGTCTGAAGGAAGGGCAGTTCATATTTCTTATTTTACAATTTATAAACATGAATCAGGGCCAAAATATTTCCTATTGCTGTGTATTCCCCTACAATTGTGAAGCACTTTTTATCTGTGAAATGTGCTATATATATACATTGTACTTACTTACTTACTTCTACAGCTAACATTTGGAATAAACCTCATGTAACTAATATTTTGGACGTTATTTGACGATATCTGTTTGTTGCTAATTCGTTACATCCGTCAAGAATGGCTATATTCGGCCGTAATGGCTGGAACCCAAGCCGACCCTGGTGCACTACGGGTTGGCCAAGATGCCTTGTAGGTCTTGTCTGGGTCTTTAATCTTTTGAGCAAGTTTTACCGCAACTTCTTCCCATTATCAGTGTGGGTGGTTACCTAGCTATGTGTGATATGGTCACGGCCTAGATTGTACCAGTCGATCACGGCAAACGCCAGTACTATGACCGAGGAGATTGTATGTGCTTTGCTGAACTTGCTTGTTATAAAAAGCTTGTATGAACTAGGAACCATCTGGTCGTTTTCCCTATTGGCACACCGAAACCACGCCTGTATAGCTATTAATCCAATGGTGATTGGCGTGTTCAGTTGCAACTCAGACAAATTCACAATGATTTTTAGACTTTACAGAGTTAAAGTTTATTTAAAGCATTTAAAGCATTAAAGCATTTATTTAAAACACTGCACATTTACAAGTAAATTATACTATTTTTAAATTGTGATTAATCGTGATTAATCACAACCCATGACTGTGATTAACTCTAAATGTAACCTTTAAATATGAAGCCCTGGCTAAATTACCGTTACATCTGAAGAACACATGAATCAGGAGATGTCATGACGTCAAACATCCCTGCTCGGCACTCGACAACCTTTTGACCCTGTATAATGGTGACGTTGATGGGCAGGGTTACAGTACAGAGAAGACGTGCATTGGCCAACGTCCACACAGCTCAACCGCAGACGTCGTTCTACTGTGCCCATTAAACAGAGGAGTTACGGGCTCTGGACCATAACACTATATCTGGGTCACCCTCACCTTGTCACGATACTGTAGCTGTTACAAACAGTAGAGCGATAACATGCAGGAATAACTGAAGAAACAAAACAACTACAAAATACATTCTACAGAACTAGATACATAAATTGCTCATTAAAATAATTCCACAACCATTTGGGGGTTTCCCAACCCACACCGATCACCCACATAATCTGGTTCTCTCCACAGGAGAACACATTTAGTTGAGGCACCAAATACCTTCTCTTGCCAGCTTCCAACTAACTGCCAGTTTGCCAAATAAACTCTCTCCCTTCCGCTCCATCTTTCTCTCCATCACTCCCTCTCTCCCTCCCTGTCAGATGAGAAGAGGCAAACAGCCACAACTGGGTCCCAGGCTAACAAGTAGGTCAAACGTACTTGAAGATCTAGTTTGAATCTCACAGCACAAGACAACAGCACCTCAATATAACAGCACAACAACACAACAACAACAATTTCCAGGAACAGCGGCGCTATGCAGTAGGGCTGCTTAATTATATAAAAAAATCATAATCACTATTCTTCTGGTCAATATTGAAATCAATTAACACGATTACTCGTTGACTTTGGAAAGATGTTGCAAATACTGTACGTACAAAACAGTGAAACATTGAAAAAAAATCACCAGTGAAAACACCCTTCTGGGAGGTTGTTGAACTTGTGTGTGTGTCATTCAGAACAAAAGAATAAGCCAAAAACAATTACATTGCTTCTGTGATTGTCAGGGGGGCCAAAATTGAAATCACCATGAAAATGTGATTAATTGCACGGCCCTAGCATACAGTATAGTATGTTCAAAAGACAGCACGCCATGCGTTTGTTGGCATCCAAGTCACACATGAGAAGCCCCATAGGTTGAAACACAGCGACACTGACAGTCAGAATGAGGCGTAGGGCTCCGCAACCAGAGGCATGGCCTGGGCCATCCCTGTCAAGACGGTTTGGGCTCAGACACAGAGGCTGTTCCACCTCTCAAGGGGAAGGGAGCTGAGACGTTTTCCAGGCAAACGCACAAAGGCAGACTTGTTGAACGTGGAGCGAGGCAGTCTTACCTGCCAAAGTCTCGTCTGTCAAGTCCCCTTGAATGCTTCGAAAAGAAATCCTGTTATTATTGGTGGAACAGGCGAGAACATCACCGGAGTTATTTGACATGACGGGCACATTCACACCCTCTGCCTGCATATCAGCTCAGTGAACGATGAATGTCAGGAGCTAATAGCAGCTCTCAGATCAAATGACGATGAGTTCAGGCCCTGGCAGGATAGGAGATTCAGCATGGTGCTGACTGAATGTGCTTTTAAACACCAAGACCTCCCACAAGGCTCAGTGCATGCTGGGTAATATGTGTAACAGGCCCTGGATTAAGTCTCTTCTTGTGCTGCTTTCAACTCTGACACATTCACGGAGGATTTACAGAGAGATTTAAATATGACAAGATTGACACTGAGAGGCAGATATTGAATGAAAAATACAAAGGAAAAAAATGATAGAAGAAAAGAAAGTGAAGAAAAATAAAGTATACTTAGCATATAAGACAAAGCAGACACGTGCACACACACACACACACACACACACACACACACACACACACACACACACAGGAACAAGCAGACATATGGACAGTGAAGGAATGAATAACAGACAGACGAGAGCAGATAAATCACGTCGCTCGGAGCAGCAAGATCCGAACCAGGTTGAGAGAGAGAGAGAGAGAGAGAGAGAGAGAGTAGCCAGCACACATCAGACGGCTCTCCTTGTCCGATGAGATAGAGAAAGACCTCCACTGGTCCCCGTCTCTCCTCCCCCTCATTCCCTCACGGCAGCCATCTTGGTTCTTCTGGGTTGGCAGCTGTGCTCTGAGAACACCTCAGACAAGGTGAGGTGTGTTTTGTTGCAGACACAAAATGTCTTAAATAATTTCGAGGCTCGCTGGCGGAGCATGTCTGGTGTGGATTTGCACACGCAGGAATAGGTGGAGGAAACGATGTGTTGGACAAGTGATGGATGTGAGACACACGTTGCCAAGGCTGCGATAGTGTTGTGTGGTGCGGTCTGCACCACTTTGTTGTGTAGAAAGTACAGGAAGCACAAAGAACGGACAGGAAGAGATATTCGTGCAATTTCATTAATGCATTCAAGTCATGGGAAACAAACCATCTGATGTTCGGCCAACAGGGACCCCCAATACAAACAGCTGAGGGGTGTCAGAGCCAACCAACCAGATCCCTTCAGTGGGAAAATGTGAACTTTAGGCCAGTGCTGTGAAATACCAGGCCTTGGCTGAGAAGTCTCGTGCTCAGAGGCCCACCGTACGGATTCCCTCGATTGCCATTTAGTGTCATCATGTGAAAAACAACCAAAAATAAAATGTGCAGCTTTATATGAATCAATCATGTGTCCTCCTGCGGACTGCTAAGAAGCCCAAGACTAGCATTACAGGAGACACTGACAGTGAATACTGCGCAGCTTAAACACCCATGATTGATGTAATTTAAACAGCACAAGCCTTGGCTACTTGTGCCAACTTGAAGTACACTTCTCAAGCTCCTCTCTTGAAGCCCGTGTGTAACAACATGAGGGAATCTTGAACAGATTCAACCCTCACAAATTACCATATTCTCCCTACGTATGTAAAACAGCAGCAGGTTTACTCCCATTTGAGCGCTAATACACTCAAATTCAAATCCAAATCCAAATATCGCCTCGCATTTCATCGGTTTACCGTTCACTGTGCGTGCTCATACAACTATCGAGGACTTCTACTGTAGAGGTTCTACACAGCGATATAGGAGCATAGGAAGTGGCGAACCCACTCACATCAACAAAGCCGTAGAACTGCGCTCTGCTTCACAATGTGTTTGGATGTGTGGGGGATATTGTTTGGATTTGAGCTGGGAGTTACACTGCAATATGTGCAAATATATTAGTTTTGAGCTTGCTATGCTTATAATAAACACATTTGTCTGCAAGTGAAATTCACTTGATAATATATCTTAAATTAAGTGCAGATTTGCATAATTTAAGTCAATAAATAAGATATGTATATTAGAAACAAATCCAACTAGATTTTGAATCTCAAAACAAGATTATCACACTGTTAGATATAGTTTTTTGCAGTGCAAGCGTTCTAAACATGCCTTTAAGTGACTAATCACAGCTCATACACCCAATAGGGAAGCTAAACTGCACAAGCCATGACATGCCAAAATCACCGCAACCCAGCCAACAGACAATGCCCCAGTCCCCCCCCCCCCCCCCATCCGGAGATGACAGGTCTTCAGTAAGTCTTCTGCCCTGCTACTGTAACACAGATTATTTGTAGGAGACATCTTGTTGCCATGGCAGGGGTGGACTCGGCATGCCACAGATCCTGAACATAGACATGTACAGGCAGTGAAAACAATTTAGGGGAAATGAACCATGAATGTGGTTTGAAACAGGTGGTGGCACCCGACAGAGTAGACCGAAGCGAAAGGCGCAAACCTGCTATTACGGGTTCACGTTTTGGAAGTGGGATAGGGGACTGATCCCATAGAGTTATATAGATGAAAACGTCACATTTTGTTGTCCATAAATTTGTGCAATGACACAATAACGTTTCTCAACTACACAGATGCGTTTTAATTCCCAGCACTCCATGTAAGCCAGTGCAAAGTGTCGTTAGTGATGTGAGGTGACACGCCCACTTATTAATAGACCGGAACTTCTGGAAAGAACTGCATTCCATTGCTCTAGCTTTCTTTGCATCCTAATATCACCTGCCGTTCTCAGAGAATCATGCCTGGGGCCTGGCTACACGTACAGAAGGCACCGCCGTAGAGGCATGTGAAACGCAGAGATGCTGTCTTAATAGCAAAGATAGAGCACTGATGCATTTCAATGGAAGCTAAATTTAAACGATTCTAGTCTTTTAAGTGGGCGTGTCACCAACATCATGTTTCTGTGGAGGCTGACGTAGGCAGCGCCCAGACAGATACATCTACCATGTATGGCCTGAAACTGTCAATTTACCTCAAAACTGTTTGCTGCAGAAATACACATTGTGGTCTTAGATTGTTTGTAGTTACTCCTGAATTAATGTTATATACTCAAAATAGAAAATACCCATTAACGCCCAGAGAGATATAATGGGCATTATTATGGTGAAATCCATGGACCTCCTCATTGGCTTGCATGGAACACTGGGTCGATCTGGTCTGCATAAAGGGTGAAAAGTATTCCCACCCCCCTTCCAAACATCTAATGTGGACGTGCCATCCATTGGAACCTCTCTCTTGTCAATATCTTTGCTACCCGCCTGTCCAGAGCCCTGGTAAGCGGTGGAGGGAATCGGCCTTGTTATTGCTCTAACCCAAGAGGGGAACCTCCGGTGCTGAGAAATGAATACAGTGCAAGAATCTGCATCTCCTCGAATGACCACTTGAGGCTGGCTGCAAAAAGGAGTCAATCCCCCCTCCTCATCAGTCACAGAGCCAGCCTTTACTTATGTAGTTAGGGTTAGTCTGGGACACAGCTTGACCAGAGAGGTATTTTAATTGAAATGCACGATGACCAACAATTGAACTCAATGAAGTCGGACATTAAACTTTGTTGGGAATTTGTTGGAAAACTGAATGACGCCAATCAACAGTATCACAACACAAGGAAGAAACAGACAATCAAGAGTATCACGTCACGAAAGGTGGTGTTGAGCTGAAATGGGTATATGTATCATATGATCAGCAGAGTTACTTGTGCAGCATAATACTAATGGATTGTGGGGGAGATACAACAATCATATCATCCAATGCCAATAAATAACCATAACATAGTTACAGTAAAAAAAGTTAAAGTGCACAATTTTAAAACATTTACATTGGGATAATAATAGGAAATCATTTCAACTTTGCATCCAACACACACACACTGGCAAATGTACATTTGAAGGTCACTTGAAGACCATCCCAAGCAGTAGGAGCACCTACCTAAAACAATGTAAACAGTCTCCTTCAAAAGCCCTTATCTTCTTTATGCTCAAACACAAATAAAAAATAAAGTCCTTTCTGCTCTTACGTATTAAGCACTGTATAACTATTCTCTTTTAATGATCTTGACGTGGCGGTAGACATGATGACAACATGCTGTAACTTTCCGATATAATATTGGTTGCTTACAATTGCTGGTGCTTTACCTGTCCATCTATTGACACATGTACTGCATGTATGACCTGTCCATCTATTGACACATGTACTGCATGTATGACCTGTCCATGTAATGACACATGTACTACATGTATGACCTGTCCAACTATTGACACATGTACTACATATATGAGCTGTCCATCTATTGACACATGTACTACATGTATGACCTGTCCAACTAATTACACATGTACTACATGTATGACCTGTCCATCTATTGACACATGTACTACATGTATGACCTGTCCAACTAATTATACATGTACTACATGTATGACCTGTCCAACTAATGACACATGTACTACATGTATGACCTGTCCAACTAATTATACATGTACTACATGTATGACCTGTCCATCTATTGACACATGTACCAAATGCTGTACATGTAAATGAACAGTAGGAGCTTTCAATAAATAAGACATTTTATGATCCTATCCAATATTTTTTGGAAGATGTTTTGCTGGTGAGATCACCAAGGTAGGATGGTGCCAAGTAGAGTGGTCTTATAAATGAACACATACCAAAGCCTACGTGTGGACGATGAGGGCCAGCCCACTCTATTGTACAGCGCACAGAGAGTTGAGAGGGTCTCTACCATCTGTAATGAACCTTAAAGCTCCTTCTAGTAAGAAAGCACCCCCCGCCCGTCCCCATCCCTCCATGACAAGGGCTTGACTAATGCCAGAGAATGCTGATGTGTGTGTGTGTGTGTGTGGAGAAGGAGGGGAGGGGGGGCTGGGGTCCCATTGATGTAGGACAATACCCCATGGACCACTCCTGGATTACCCCCCACCCCCATTCCACCCTCCCTGTCGCAGCTCAAAGAGCACCTCACAACACTATCCCCCCCTTCCCCCATGACAGATCTTCCAGCAGGTCATCCAGACGCCTAGTGGAGAGGCCACCTCACTCTGAAGACCCCGGCCCCTAGAATGTGCTGTGTCACAGGGCTGTGTCGGGAGGGAGGGGTGGGGGTTCTCACACACACACGCAAATAGACGCACAACACGCACAAACACACACAATACACCACCCCCCCCCCCCTCACACACACACACACACACACACACACACACACACACACACACGTCATTGTGTGTTTCTACTGGTGTCAATGGGAGTCACCATGCAGCTGAGGTTATACTGAACCATGGATGTTCTCTAACGCTGCCCAGATGTTCTCCATATTCACACATCGCTGATAACTGTGACCAAAGTAGAAGAGTCTAGTCTGTGTTTGTGTGTGTGCGTGTGTGTGTGTGTGCGCGCACAGTATTATTTAGTGATGTGTATGTGTGTCTGCTCTAACCAGGCCTTGATGTGACCAACACACACACACACACACAGTGCCCCAGTGAACATGTGAGTGAACGAGCGAGGTATCGCCTCTCATCTAATAATAACAACAACCTATATAAAAGGGAGAGCAGGCTAAGGCTCGCTTCTTGCGACAGAGAAGGGTTGAAGCTCAGGGCTGCAGAAGGGGAGTATCTCACCGTCACCTAAAAATAATGTTCCACATACCACACCTGTGGTTAAAGGTGTCGTAAGTGTTTGTACTGTAAGCTACGCTGTTTTGCTTACATGTACATACTGTCACAGTCTTCACAATGCTTTTCCAGTGTGTGGAGCACAACATATTGCATTGAAGGGAGAGGTGTGCTTTTGATTTGTGTGCTGGGTCTATATCTTAAGCGTGCTCGAGGATGGCTGACTATACTTTTAACACAGCTAACTTCTACACTCAGCTGTGTTCTCAGTGTGAACATACATGCCAGGCCAGGGTTTCTCCATTCTCAGAAGTATTTGAAGTGCCTCTAATCGTCAGAGCACACCCCGCCCCACCACCACGCCCCCACAACCTCCCCTGAAAGGCTCAAATTCCAGGTTTTGTGAAGGAGTGCTTTCTGTGGGGCATCCTACTCAAATCCCGGTGGCGAATTATCCGGGGCTTTGCGTTGCCTAGGAGATCGATTAAATAAAAATCGAGTAGGCTACCATACAGCAACAGCATAGGCTGTGATTCTGATTACATTCTGTGCAAGCGCGTCTCCGTGCGAATTAATCCCGAATAACCTCACTGCCAAACAGAGCCCAGGTACATTCCAATAATTTGGTGGGCCGCACACGCACACACGGTTTTAATTTCCAGTCGCAGTCAGTGACTCTATAGTACATTTCTCATACCACCACCCGATATGCAAAGAACATTTGCCGCCAGCGATAAATACCCTGAGAAACAAGAGACGGTTTGTGTGAACAACCCCGACGTTGGCATGAACCTCGCCGTGCCTTCTGACTGAGGTCAAATTGCATGAGTAAAGAATGGACTAGATCTTATAACAGATGAGGACATGGCGCGGATTATGGGACTGTTTATTAGGCAATGTCTCTGTCGACGTTTGAAACAGAACTGTAGAGACATTCAAATGCTATTGCGTCTGCATCCATTCACGCTACACCTGATTGGAGGCTGCAATTCCCCCATTTAGAGGAAGGGGCCTATAGACTACTTGTTTCCGATTACTTTTCCTGGTTAAAAAGTGATTTTATGGATGAAAATACGAGATATATGATTACTTTGTCCACAAATAAAGGCTAAAGAAGCAGAATTACATCCAGGTTAGTCTCATGCAAGACTATACAGAGTGAAGACATATCCCTACATATGTATACCGTATATTCGCACATTTTGAATGAAATTAGGCTACTTATAATTATGGTTATTGTTAGGCTATTGTTATTCAGATGCTATTGCGCAATGAGCGATGATTTACTAAAGAACAAATGGAATTGAGTCCCGTTCCCCCCCAAAGGATGAATTGGGGAAATATGAAAATTGGAAGCTTGATCTAAAATGAAAAATGCACATTTAAAAGACTCACTGCGTGCACCACATCTACGGTGTCTAACAACAACAGGGGGGCGTTTAACACACGAACACGCACCCAATGTCTCATATAGCTTCAGGGAAAGGAACTGATACTGCAGCCTTCGGGCAAAGGACATGCACAATAATACACTGAAATACTTAATTTGTATCACATTCACGCAGCGCCAGCGCGCAGTTTGTTCCAGCGCGCCCTGCACCTCGGACCCGAGACAGGCGGACAGCACGGCAGGGTTTTGTTCCTTACCGTTGTCGGCGAGTTGGTCTCTCGCCTGCACGGGTTGCTCCAGACACTGGCAAACTAGCAGCACAAGTCCGAGCGCCAGGTCGGACGTCTTCGTACGCGCCATATCCAAGTTCCACGGCCGGACGGGAAATCTCGCGGATCAGAGAGCCGTTCACATTGAAGCAGAAACTATCCAGCTACGGCCGTTATCCCGCAGAGTGTGTGTGTCCGTGTGTGCAGACCGGAGGTCGCCCCGGGCTAACAGGTCGCTAACAGGTCGCTGTCCTCCGTTGAAACGCAACACGGTCCAAAATACAACCGGGGTCACTGCACCGTATAGCCTGTGCAAGCGCGCGTCTCGCTATGCCCGCTGCGATATGAGTTGCGCTCCCGGACTGAACAGCCTACACCCCCCTCCCTTCCCTCCGTCACAGCCGCGCATCCAGAGCCAATGGTGTTCCAACTGCTTCTGTGGAAATCTTGGAGAAAGCATGTCTACAGCTGCCTAGTAGACAGCAGACGTCTGTTAGGAGAGCTATAGGCTGCAACAGTATTTTCCAATAAATCAGTTTCACGACCCGCGGATGTCATCATAAGGCTATAACTATTAAGATATAGGTCCTATCATGTGTTGGATCCGAGACCCACTTGGGAGGTTCGGCCAGATACTATCTTGGACTGAATCCCTAAGCGCCTGCAGGTCAACCTAGATAAGGTGGTCTTGTCGAATGGCGGTGACCCCGTTGAGGACAGACACCTGGGACAGGTGTGACGATGCGCCAAGGCGCGCAAAGCTGTAAGGACGCCATCTTCAGGTTGAAAAACTTAAGGTTTAATGGCCACAGGGGAACATTTACTGAAATGTCAAACACCCACCTAGACTGGATAGCATTCTAAGCATTTCAAAGCACAACAGTTCACACGAGTAGATATGATTTAGTCCTACAAATGATACTTTAGCCATAACGCAAGCTAATGAGACATGATTATGATTAAGATGTGGTCTGATGGCTCCCAAAATGTTTGGCAGTCACACTGGAAAGCTCAGTGAAGTTGTTAACCATCGCCATCGCCTTCCAATCCCATTGGCTGGCTGGAGATCAGCACAGGAAGACGTCACCACAACCTTGTAAGAGACTTTGTGCCGTGCGATGGAGCCAGATGGGTCAAGATGAAATATGGGGAAGAAATCTTCACTAAAAAAGACTCCTTTCATTAACAACACAAATTAGTTGGCTATAGTGCGCACTTAAACATGCCCATACAAGCCTATTGATTATAGGCTATGTAGCCGAATTGTTCAGTCATGTGAAATCAAATTCCCATTTTGTATTGTAGCCTATATATTTCACTCCAAACCGCTGGGAAATGACAACCGCCCAGTCAATCATGACATGGGCGTTGATTTGCTCTTTTTAGCCCAGTGTCTGCAGTTGTTATGGAAATTTTTCCTGATGAAGCCAACATCACAGTGGTGTCATAGTCTTGGTCATGATCTCAATCACCCTGATGCAGTGTGCAGTCGTTGTTGTCAGTTCAAATAACATCATCTCTCACTTACTATAAAAGCACAGAATGAGAACTTACTGTATTGTAGCCTACAGTATACAGCAGCCAATTGAGTCATAATGCTTATTTTGAACAAATTGCAGACCATGCAATAAAATAAGATTCAGAGGCCTAGATAAAATGCAATTCAGTCCTGGCGCGCTCACACACGCATACACACATGTGCACACACACCTCTACGCTACCATGGGCAGCATGGTAACATATACTGTATGGGCCTAATGTAATATATGACTTTTAACCTGTTATTATTAAATGATTGTGTAGTTGAGCAACAGAGGTATAGGCCCACAAAGTATACGATTATTCTTGCCAAACAACTTCTTTATCTAATATACAAATGATCTTTCCCTTCTTGTAACAGGCCTTCCCCAAGAAGACTAACCTTTCTCCCTGCAGTAGCCCACTGCCTGCTGGGAAGTGGGCTAGTAAAGCCCTCTCATCCTCGGTTCGTGGCTCGTTAACACTCCAAGGTTCTGAATCTGCCCCCCTCCCCATACTGGTGCTGCAGCAGCTCTAGTAAAACGGGGGAATGACGGTTAGCTTGTGAAAGAGGAACGACGTCAGCTCTGTTTGGTTCATTCCATTATAGCGACGTGCCCGTCAGCTTTTCCATCACACGTTGTGTTGCACTCCAGGAGAGAAGACTATGTCATTTTGCTGCGGAAAACAAAAAACAAGCTACATGAACAGGTTATTATAGTTTGATGTTTTCACAGTAGCTGAGTTTGCGTACAATGGCTTCAGAAATGATCCAGACTTTTCATAAATGTCATCTCAAATGAATGAGAGATTTCAGTTTTTCATTATTAATCAATCTGCAAAGATTTGTGGAAACATATTTTCACCTTGTCATTATGGGTTACTGAGTGTAGATTGAGAAAAAAATGTATTGCAGTTTTTTTTCTATTTGTTTGTTCTAACACGCCTACTGCAATATCACTTTTAGGCCAAATAGACCCTCACTAGTCTTAAATGCAGCTAGTTTTTATTTATTCATGTAATGGAATGTGTTTTAAATTCATTGTGCGCCTTTCGGGGGTGTACTGTACGTTTTAATGTCGTGAGCGCTAGCCTATAAGACAATTGTCTACCACTACATGGTAGACATTGTGTTTGGTCAGAGGGGGAAAGAGAGAGTCTCCTCTCGCTGTCCTCCCTAACAAGTCAACATCACAGCATGGCATAGGTTCTAGGCCACTAAAATGCTCCGCTGGCGAGAAATGTGTGCCCACCAACACGGCAACAACTACAGGTGGCTTTTATCTGTTATTGGGGGCAGCGCCGACACCCACACACACACACACACACACAAGAGTGGAGGGCCTTCCTGAAGGCCATGAATGGCTCTCAGCTCAATTTCCTTCACTGAGATTACAGTCTGGAAACACTGTTTGCTGTAGCATTTTCACAGCCACCCTGCTGGCGGACCAATCAGGGCGGGGTAGTGCGATGCTGAAGTCAAGCGTGTTTCCAAACAGTGGTAGAGCTAGATGAGGTGATCAACACAGTTGTAGGAATGCCGATTGGTTAAAGGCTGTCCACATTTGAAACTAAACCAGAGGCAGGAGGCAATGGCTGTCAACACCTCCAAATGGAGCGTGGCCTGACCCTGTACAGACCATATTCACGGTGACTGTTGTTGTTTCTTTTGAACAGAACATGCATGGCCTAGTTTAAGGAGAGAGTTCCTTAACTTTTAATTCATCCATATGTTATTTGTAGACATAAATCATGCTTAGCAATGTACTGTATATAGTAACATATCATAAAGTTGTAAAAAAACGACAAAAACAGATTTTGATGAGATTGATTGCTAAAATATAGCTGGACTGTGAAACAAATCAGTGTATTACAAAATAATATAAGATATCAACCAAAGTGATTTGGATCCTTGATATGAAGGTAGATTATTAAAACAATGACACATTAATGATATACTATGCACGACATACAGTACACATTGCAATGACTCATGACTAAGAACTTATGTGATTTAAAGAACATTATCATCAATGCGATGGTGTGAACAGCTCTTTCACGACATATACATTTTTACAGTGCAAAAAAAAACAGAAGGCAAACAAGTTTTATTTTCACTTGTGAATTTATAAGTGATCATTAATATTAGTGGAGTCCCGCCTCTGGGTTTGGTGTGTTCAGCGGCGTTAAGTGAATTGGATGTCATGAATTATGAATCTGTAAAGTGAATTGGATGAAATGTAAAACGCGTACGGCTACGGACACGGCTGTTGAACTGCTGATAGGTCAAATCTTAATATGGATGTCCTTTTCAATATATTGGACAATCTCCGCCTGAACTTGCTGTTTAATTATCTCCACCTCAGAAGCAACGTGCGAACCCAATCCCAGCCCGGGTTGCCATGGGAGGCGTTCACGCTTCAGAGCTGTTGCTCAGGTCAGCGTGCTGGGGGTGGAGGTACAAAGGGTTGCCATGGGGATGGTGATACAAGGGGTTGCCAAAGGACAGCCTTGCATTTCTCCTGGCCAAACTCTGCAGTGGGCGCGCGTGCACACACACACGCACACACACACACGCACACGCACGCACACACACACACACACACACACACACACACCACATCAACATCTGGACATATAGTTGCAGGAGACACGTGGAGACAGAGGGCAGACACCTCACCTCCACGTCTCTCCTCCAGGGGTAGACACTGATGTGGAGCCCTGGGACGTCACATGAGCCTGGAACATCGCTCGGTCTTCCACCTAACTCTGGAAGCTGTGGAGGAGAGAGATAGGTTAGTGGGGGACCTTGGTCTGGCTCACAGAGACCCAAACTAAACAGAACTCGAGAGCAGGCTGCTTCTATTTTCTTCCCTAACAACTTCCTCATGTTGAAAGTGTTGGCATGGAAACGGAGGAAAACCCACTTGCTGCACTGAGGGTCAGAGTTAGGGTCAACACTGAGGGTCAGGGTTAGGGTCAACACTGAGGGTCAGGGTTAGGGTTAACACTGAGGGTCAGGGTTAGGGTCAACACTGAGGGTCAGGGTTAGGGTCAACACTGAGGATCAGGGTTAGGGTCAACACTGAGGATCAGGGTTAGGGTCAACACTGAGGGTCAGGGTTAGGGTCAACACTGAGGATCAGGGTTAGGGTCAACACTGAGGGTCAGGGTTAGGGTCAACACTGAGGTGTAGGGTTAGGGTCAACACTGAGGATCAGGGTTAGGGTCAACACTGAGGTGTAGGGTTAGGGTCAACACTGGGGTGTAGGGTTAGGGTCAACACTGAGGTGTAGGGTTAGGGTCAACACTGAGGGTCAGGGTTAGGGTCAACACTGAGGGGTAGGG